>JAHPZR010015802.1:0-27448 GCA_019787425.1 Platygyra sinensis | reverse complement strand
CGAGGTCTTATCTTGTCAAATTAAGGACAACAAGAATAAAAAGTGCTGCCGCTGGACAAGTGGCCGTTGTGTTCCTGCTTGTCACACAACAACATGTTCTGTCACGCATGAACCTGCAGTCCCATGTCACTCGATAACAAATCATATACAACGATCTCGCCCAAAATCTTCCATGGGAAAACAGAAATATAGCAAACCTTACCCTTGGTTGCACGCGTTTTCGTCAAGGTAAATGCAAATCAACGTGACTTTTTGTAAGATGCCAAAAAGATGTAGAAACCTAACCCGCGAGGACAGATCGTTTTCACTGTCACACAACGAGAAACTAAATCGAAAACTATTCAGTGGATAACGTCAAGAAATTGTAATATTATAGGAAATAACTAAAGAAGAGACCTCCAAGGTCTCTGCGCTTTCCCAAGCTTCAGATAGTCATCGAAGTGTTTTGCGCAAATTTGCAGAGCCCAGTATGAGGCTGCCATTTACGTGTACCTGATCGATCCGTGAAACACAGATATGGCGGCCGGAAAATAGCGCAAACATCTGGCCCATTAGTTTCTCGAAAGCTGGATAACGCTATCCATCAGATAAATTGCTACCCATCATTAACAAAACAAACCACGCTATCCGCTGAATAGTGATTTACCCGGTGGTTAGCGTTATCCACCATTCGAACATCCCGGCTCATTTCTTGTGAGCTCCCGTAAATACCGGGCTCAATAACTTACAGGGAGGGTTAACGGGAAACTTTACCGGAAGAGCGTGCATTTTGTTTGCGTGCATTTTGTTTTTCATTTGCACTCATAAACCTGAATAATTTTAAATATCCCTCCAAAATCGGTCTGTGTTCACAGGCTAACCAAAATCACCTCTTACAAGATTCGTTTCGTTCTCAGCATGCTGAGATAAATGGAAACAGATAGCTCGCAGGCATCAGCTTTGTTATTTTAGTTAGCGGCGAAATTTGAATGTTCCGCGTGAAGCGACGAAGATAATTCATTGTTTTTGTTCTTCCAAAGCCATCGTCTAAAGTGTTAATATAAGTTTTGTTTCCAGTGCATTTTTTATTATTTACTTTACATTATTCTACGTAAATGACTCAGTTGGGTTGACGAAACAACGACTTCTATGTTATGCGACCCGATGGTTATTCTGGCTTTCCACCATTGCACAGGGAAGCCAACAAAGTGCTTCAAGGGGCCGTGTCCTTGCCTTTATAGTATCGTTCCGTGTTTAAGCCATATCTTTCTATATGCCCAGTGGGCTTACTTTGGTTCGCAAGGTATTGTGGTAAAATGTACAGCTGCCATCTTTTTTCTTACGGTGGATTACTTCATGCTTCAGAAACAGCCTGCACTGTTAAAGTGTGCAGGGCTCCTTTGACCCTGGAGCAGATTTAGGGGGTTTGGTGAAACCCCTAAATGAAAAAAGTGAGACATTATATCAATCTGAATTGGCCTCAGAATGCTAGAATCCTATTTCTGAACCCACCCCCACCCTCTTCTCTAAAATGCTGCATCCGCCCTTAGTGCCCGGGAGGGGAGCGGAGGGGGTACTCCCTCATATAGGTTATATAGGTATGTGCAGCCCCAAAGCGTATGGTCTTTCAACCGTTTTGGTCATAAATAGGCTATTGATTTTAGCTGATTTTGGTTATTTTGGTTATTTTGGTCATGAAGAGGGAATGTTTTTTTTGTACTTTAGCCTTGATATGGGTATGTTTTTAGGAAGAAGCCATTTTTCTTCAGTCCACAAAAGCCCTTCACAAATTAATAATATTATAACGATGTAATGGTCAGGTCATAAATAAGGTTTCAAATGTTTGGTTAGGTCATGAATAGGGTAGGGAATATCACAGATTTTGGTTATACATAGGGTAAGGGTTTTGGGAAGCGGGCCGCACACCGCTACCCAAGTGCAGACTAAACCTTTATCTATCTAATAATACCCTACATTGCAAAATAGCAGTTCAAGCTGTCTGAGTGGCGTTGCTCAGACTGCTAACTGTACTAGCTGTTTGTTTCTTGAAACGTTTTTGCTGTATTGGAAGAAAATAGCCCATTTCACGGTTAGCTTTGCTCATTTGCAACAAAATCTAGCATGTATGTGAGGCAATCTCGGGCTATTTTGTTGTTTTAGCCCGAAATTGCCTCGCATCCACGTTGGATTACTAATGCAAATGAGAAAAACTAACCGTGAAAATGAAGGGCTATTGAAACACTAGGCTGTTTATCAACTTGAATAATATATTCGTACACCTTTCACACTATAAATTAGCCCCGGGAGGGGTGGGGGGACTCCCATATGAAACAGACAGGGCTGCTCGTCATCTCAGTTATAGGGGTGTAAATTTTGGATTTTGGTCTCGCTTAGGGTTTTCCGGGCAGAGCGCCAATATTTTAAGCCGCCAAGGTCTCGTTTAGGGTTTCGCGAAGAAACACAGAATTGCGTGTAGAGAAACAGAAGTCAAATTTTCTTTTTAACTTGTTTTATTTACTGTATTACCTGTGATTGTAAATCAAAGATTTCTACAAATAAGTAGAGAACATTGTAATCCGATTAATCAGTGACAATTAAGCCAGCGATATTACAAGATGTCTTTGTGCTTTGTCTATTGTTTGTTTATAACAGGAAAATCAGCGGGTTTAGCGCTTAAAAAATTACAAAAGCATCATGCTAAAAATATCGGTGAGCAGGTTTCCCGAGGCTGGTTTATGGATTATTGTCACTGCGTGTTCTAAGAGTTTGTCCTTTATTTCTGTGATCTTGCTTCGAACTGTTTTCATTTCAATATTTACTGGAATATGAATTTTTTGATAAAAGCATTCGATGATTACGCCTTTATATCATTAAAACCTATTGCATGTCGTATTTCCGTGTTTTTAAGCGGTCTCTTTTAGGGGTCAAAATTTGCTTAAGCCACGCCCAGATTGGTCTCCTTTAGGGGTCACAAACAGCTTGAGCCACGCCCAGATGGTCTCCTTTGGGGATCACAAAAAGCTTGAGCCACGCCCAGATGGTCTGTTTTAGGGGTCACAAAAAGCTTCAGCCACGCCCTGATGGTCTCCTTTAGGGGTTAACTTCAATATTTCCGACGAGTATCCCGGTATGTTCCATATGGGTGTCCCCCAGGGAAATTAACATCTCAGCCGTTATTTCATTTTCTCTACTTGATAATGTGGTCAAGGTGACTTAGAAACGTCCTAGTTTACTTTCGCTCTTTCCGTAAAAAATTGGATTTGATGAGAGTTCATCAAACGCCGTAGCAAGTTTCGAACGTTAGCCCTTCGTCAGAGGCTACGTTGGTAGCTACGGTGGTTAATCAGGTTAATTTTACCTTTTTTTAACTTCAAAGTGCATGATAAATAGAAAAGCAGCACCAGTCTTATAAGAACAAGCGGTATGCACATGAACAGATTTCACTAATATTGTGAAGTGCCATCCGGAAAATTAATTATAATTACAGTATATTATAGACTGTAATTCCAACCATAACGTTCAAGTAAAGTTGAGTGACCAATCTGTATTGTCTATCTGGACAGGATGTAAAAACAAAACCTTCCTTGTCTCCACCAGACCAGTACATCGAGATTGGTCTTTGGAGACAGGTTATGCAGATAAACCAACAAATTTGTCGCAAAATGGAGGAACTGGACAAGTTGGAAGAAAACAATTCAGATATGTTCAAGGTACAGGGTGTGTGTAGACGATGACCTTTTTTGCCTTGAAGAGCTTGAAGCAAGTACAACTAAGTATTTTACGGCAGGCGAGATAAGATAGTATACCAGGAGCCATAATCGGGGACGGAGACCGTAAGTCTTGGGATCCGCGCGCACCCATGATATGGGACAATTTTTCTCCGTGGTGGGCTCTCGCATGGATGATGTCACGTTGTGTGATCAAATGGTGAGAGTTGCGAGATTCTGTTTCCGATTTTTCACGGCGATGGCAGGGAATAAGGCAGAGAAGAAGAACCAGGGCTCTTCCATGTACTTTTGTGGTCTGAGTTAATAGAAAAGGGGTGTTTTTCAGGGTGGAAAATTTCTTTAATTTCGCGCTGTGAATGAATGATATCTGCTCGCGCTAGTTGTACACGTAAATGTTTGTGTTTGGTCTGTAGAGAAAACTTGTGTAAGAAGACTCTTTACTCCGGTATCGAGTTAATTTGTGACTTTCCCAAACAATGCTTAATCATGATCAAAAACTGTTTATGATGATAGTTTGTTATTGTTTCTCCTCCTTTAGCAGGTTTGCAAAAGTTTTTGAAAGGCAAGTCTGATGCATACGAGCAGCTCATCTGTGTAGTGCAGCGAGAGTCCGAGTCGGTGCTTTCAATTTTCAATAAACCTTGACAAAGATTTGTTTCGTCGTCTTTTCTGTTGAGGTGCTACAACAATTTTCACCAACGCCAAAAGATTACTACCATCGTGTGTGCTTCTTTCATATAGTAAAACTTAACACTGCGAAAATAAAGGAGTACTTTTGACAAGGAGTTTGCATGATAACTCAATGAACAAAATCGAAATCTTTATTCAAGTTGATTAAAAGCGTCATCGTATAAACCTTCCTGACCACTTCAGTTGTATTCATATATCTTCAGCTAAGCTTTTAATATATTCTCAAACATTTATCGACCTTAAACATATTCAAAAACTAGAGATATTATATGAGCTCGATGTACGTCTTCACACCCAAGTGCGGAAGTCCAATTTTTCATGTTTTACTGACTGACTGAACTAAACACGCGGTCGCTCTTATTCATCGACAACAGGCAATTTACTGGATTTTCAAACAAACAAAACTAAGCAACATCTGCAGACATAAACCAACTATCACTTATTGGGACTTGATGAAACGAAACTCAAACTTGCAATAAGTTTTTTTTTTTTACTTTTCGGTCGCGAAGATCCATTCGAAATCCTCGCAAGTGAGTGGAAAGAGGAAAACTTTAAAGTTCTGAAATGCTGCTATATCCAAATATATCCAACTAGGTTTTTTTGTTTTTGCTGTGTTATGGAAAAGCTGTTTATCTTCTACATATGTGAAATTTACTGAGGAGAAATGTTACGTTCTTGAAGGAGCAGCGGGACTCAACTTGGTCAGCGAAATAAAGCGGGACATACCTAAATTCGACCCTGTTCTAGTTCAATTTACGACGAAAATACTTAATAAGCAAAATTCCAACAGCTGTGTAAACGCGTTGAGTTGGTGGCCAAAATATAAAAGATTTCGGGAATTTCGGACGCCATTTCCCCTGCGCGACATCCGCAAAAATCCTCGAGCAGCATGTGCGCGGGTGTGCCGCATGCAGGCGATGGCGCAATTTGTTGCCCCCGCAGGGTTTTGGCCCAGAGGCCAAAACCCGAGAAGGCATTATAGTCTCCCCGGATCCCCCGCGTATACGTATATAGAATGTGTGAAATATTGGTGTAGTATGCGAATCAATCCCGATTTGAAGAAACTAGGCGCGCGGTGGTCCCGGTTAATTTTTCAGTCAGCTCGCAAAGCATTGCTACATGGGTAGTTCTTGGAACCACGAACACGAAGAGGAGATCGAGGAGGATACTACTTGCTGCACAAGGAGGAGACGAAGATATTTGCCAAAATACATTTTAGGGCAGGTATCTGTCGTCACAGTGATTTCTTCATATCTTGAATTCAAAGGTTATTCAGCAATACCAGATTAAACTGTTTGGAACAGAAGTTGATTTGTGGGACACAAATCAGCAACGGTTCGACAGACTCGACCCAAACACCACACGTATAAAGATCACGTTTATTTGGATCGCTTAATTTTACTGAGTAAACTTACGTGGCGTAGAGCCCATGTGACGGCTGGGTTGACTGGCAGGGATCCAAGATCCAAATGACTATGTAAATGTAAATGTTTTGCGGCGTTTTCGTTGAGGACAAAAAGCTCGACTCTAATTTGCAAATATGGCGACAGTAACGCGATACTTCTGCTTACATCTCGGAAAAAAATCTCGACGTCCGTTCTGCTTTCAAGATACGTTTGTTCGTAGAGTCCTCCTATATCAAGACAAATGGTTAATTTCGGTATCAAACTACAACAACGGAATGGTTTGATATTTTTTTCCAGAATGCACTTCGTGAGAGTATTATGCAAGGAATATCATGTGATAGAATGAGTTAAACAAAATGTGTTGGTTTATTTAACTTAGTTGATTCTTTGGATCATATTTATGATAAGATGCCTAAGTTACTTGAACAGTATGAGCGATATATAGTTTACAAAAAATATAAAATTTCAGTTCATACAATAAATAATAGTTTCCTTATACGAAGTGGAATTTTTATAAGAATTTTATACCCTCGACGGATAAAATAAAAGCGGGGGCAGATTTAGTGAGAACTATTACTAGTTCTAAAAATAGAAAAATTGTCCCATATCATCACAGGCGTCCCAAACTCACGATTCAAGGAATCGATCAAATATTAATGATTTATGTTCGCGTATCGAGTGAGACATGACTGACCTAAGTGCGCGGTGTTGTGTTACACATTGGGCCGTTGAGAATTTGAACGCTCTACAAGGCATTGTATACTCTGATGCTAAATAGTGTACCATCTTACAAACAACACTTTTTTCACTGGCCGAGAAAGTTCAAAGCCAAAACTGTCAAAAATTACTTGTGACTCTAATTAGGCATACTGTACCCATGTTAATGTTAATATCATATCCCTGATTGCTAAGGGAATTAGAATACTCAAGAATGGCATTCTTCAGATGGTGGCTGTCAATAACAACACATAGGCCATTGGTCTTAACTAGGAATCCAACAGATTTTTTGATAACCTAGCAGAACACCATAATTGAGACATGCATGGCACTACTAATATGGTCCACTAAAGCACAGTATTCACGTGCACTGGTGAATCCAACCATTTAATTTGCTGATTGTACATGACATTCCTGTCCTAAATCATTAACCACATCCTCTACATCTAGATATACTGCTGTATCACCATACAATTCCTCATACAAGGCATTGCCTTCACAAATTGCACTAGCAAATGAATCAACCCAAACATTTGAGAGCTGATTCTAAAGTAATGATATGTCAAGATTTTGTTGTTTACAGTAGTCACCAAACCTTACAGCTAAATTATGGTGCAAGCATTACTTCCTTGCCTATCCCCTATTGTGGACTGAGCAATGTTAGCCGGAAAAAAAAATGCAGAGTGAATTGGACAATTTTTGGCTATAAAGTGCCACATTATCTCCAGCTGAGCCACTGACATTCAAAATAGCATCCCAATATCCCTTTTCAGAGTAGTAGTTTTGCACCATGTCTTTCCTATTTATAAGTTTCCCCAGTGCAGGGCCATAGGAGAGTGCTGACAAATTCCCTCCACTAGCAAACTTCAGGACACTGTATATGGATTCTATTGCACTGCCATTTATTCGTAGGGGACTGATGAAGCATTTTCCATCAGGTGACACTTTGTCAAAGAACCAATCGCAAAAGACCAGGAAGCCATGAACAACTGAGCAGAGGAGATCCCAGGTCTACAAGACAAAATTTAATGACATTAAAACCAAGGCTTATTTTAGGAATCCTACATGTATCATTGTTACTCTTTTTCCAAGGAAGGATGTAGCACGTGTTTATAAATTGGAATAACTTAACTGGACAATGTGTTTTAAATTAGTGCTGCTTTCGTACATAACGATAAGATTATTGTTGTTGTTTAAATTTAAAAAATAAATTACACAAGTTTGTAAGATGAGGGCATTTTGAATAAGTAAAAATAAAATAAAGGATTGCAAAAAGGACAGTTAAAGTGTAGCGCGTTTTTTCATTGGTTTGTGGTTCAAAGTGCGAGTTGTGTTTCATGTTTTGTGTTTCACGAAGTCTGATTGCGTATCCGCGTATCCGCGTATCCAGCCAATTCTTGTAGCTTCGGTCCCAGGGTCTCTCTTCTCCTCATCCTGGTATCTTCGTATCCGCGTATCCGCGTATCCGCGTATCCGCGTATCCAGCCAATTTGGGGGTTTATCTTCGACGTGGCAGGGTATTCTGCAGTTAAGCCTTATTAAGAATCATCCTGATTGCAATATGTTTTGTGTCTTGTTAGGACTTACACCAAAAATTTCCAAAACAAAATCCTTAACTACCTTGTCCATTATTGTTCAACTCTGGATTAGGCAAGGAAACTTTGAAACATAAGTCTGCCATGTCAAACCTAGATGTTTCTTTTACCAGTTTATGCAAAAGACACATTTAGTTGTTGAGCCTAATAGACTACACGTTGTTTTAATTTAAACTAGCTGTTGGCTTTGTTGCAGACAGCCATGCAATCACTACTTTATCTGAAACAATCAAGAAGATAGTATTGTTTACAAGTTGAGTTACTGTTACATGCAATGTGCTTGCAGTTATATTTCTAAGTAAAGGCCCTTCAGGGAATTCAAAGCTGTTGGCTTTGTCGCAGACAGCCATGCAATCACTACTAAATCTGAAACAATCAAGAAGTTATTATTGTTCACAAGTTGAGTTACTGTTACATGCAATGTGCTTGCAGTTATATTTCTAAGTAAAGACCCTTCAGGGAATTCAAAAAAGGTAGAGGTATAATTCCTAATGACAAATGACATTTATTGTATAGTAAGAAATCACTTATTGGTGACAGATTTATGACAAATATCAAATGTAGCAGTTGTATGATCAATAACAACAAAATATGTTACAGATTGCTTTAAGTGAAAATCATCATGTCTGATGCCTGTTACAACTTGTTGATTACAGTGACCAAATTGTGTTGTTTGAAGATAAGAGAAACTCTAAGTAGATAGATGTATGTTAAAATTATGTTTTAAATAAAGATATGCTTCTCTACAGTCTTTTGCAACAATATTGTTAAAGTTGGGAATCAGCCGTTCACACTCCATTCTAACTGCAGGATCAAGAAAGTCATCTTTAACATTAAGAACACCAGACTCTTCAGCTGCTTCCCTCAATTGGTCCTCTGAAACTGGCAACCCTGAAAAGATGGTTGAGATAGTTTTTTGAGCTAAGAGTTTCTGAATTAAGTTGAAATCTTTATGCTGTGAAAAAGGTTATAATATCAATGGCTAAGAGTATACATTTACCCTTAGTAACTGCACCAGTTCACACCCTCTGGAGCATTCTTAAGATGTGCTTCAATTTTATCTCTGGCAATGTTAGTTGCTGTTACGTGTCGCCCTCATAAAATAATAGGGACCTTTAGATCGGAGGACGAGGATGACTACGAGTACAAGTTGTCTGTTCTGAGCATGTGCACTTCAAAAAAAATGTCGGCCTCTGAACCTTATGCGCATGCTCAGTACGGAAAACTCATACTCGTAGACGTCCTCCGATCTAAAGGTCCCTAATGTCTCTTACTTACATGTACTTACTTATATAATTATGTAAGTCAGTAAGTAAGTAGGTAGGTAGGTAGGTTGGTAGGTAAGTAAGTAAGTAGATATATTATTCTTAGTTTAAATTTTTTCCCTCTTTGTTTTTATATCTATTGCTATGATTATTATTTACAAAAAAGTTGAAACTTAATCCAAGGATGAAATAGTCAAATATCCAAGATTATCACATTGTTCTAAACCATATTCCTCCGGGAAGCTGTAGATATGGTCAGGTATGCCACATGGCAGGACAGCATCTTTCTGTGGTCTAATTCTGTGAGCATTCCAGATAGTGTCTTTGAAAGTATCGAGTTCTCTTTGCAGAAGGGGTATCATAATAAATGCAAGAAGCATCCTGTGGGTCAAGAAAACACTTTAAACACTCGGTGAAAAGAGCTCTTAGTAAATATGTTATTTTTCATGAGTTTGTTTTAGTGTTCAGGTCCTATTCTTTTGTTTTGCAGGGTAAGTTTCCACTGCTTTTATATAGTGTTCATAGCCTGCCAGTAATTTTTTTTCATTCATTGCCCTCACCTGTCAGTGGAATTCCTTGGATCATAGTGACCTTGCTCTTTTAACCAGCTCAGATGGCTCTTGAAATATTTCTCCAACCTCTCGTGGAGTTCTCTCCACCACCTCTCTATCTTTAAAAATAGAGACAACTGATTTAATAACAACTTACAATATCAGTAGTTCCATTGCTAGAAAAAAATTTACAAACCAAGGCAATGAGTATAATTTTTGTGTAAATAACATTGCATTGACGGTGGCATATCATATATGTTGCTTGAAAAGTTCAAAGCAATTAAATCTCAACATTTTTGTTACTAATGAATGCTATTACAATGCACAGGTCAGTGGGTGGGGAATTTCAATTATATTTGACCTCACATTTTTACCCGGGGTTAGGGAATTTTACAGCAATTTTTTTGGAAGATGTCAAATACAAAATAAGACATAATTTTACAGTGCTGTAATTCGGAAACACCCCGACTGAAATAACATCAATCGTCACCAGTCCCCTCTCCTTCATCCAAAGCCACTTTTGCACAGTCTGCTGGGATACTATGGCAGTCAATAGGCCATGGACATTTTAATTTCATTTTGTTTTCAGTTCATTTGAAATTTAAAAGGGATTTAATTTTAACTTTTACTTTCACTTTCACTTTATTTTAATTTAGTTTCGAATTTATAATGATTTTATTTTCTTTTAAGTTTTAATTTTCACTTAATTTCAAATTATAGTCATTTTATATTTGTTTTAATTTACTTCACTTTAATTTTTTAATGTCGTTTTTTTATGTTTTATCTTTTTTTCGCCAAAAATATGTTAAAAAATCGAATGGCAGTCATCGGCCACCATAGATGTCAGTTGAAGTGTTGTAACTTAAATTTATCAATAAATGTTGTCTACAAACGGATTTAATGTTTGCATTTTGTGTATTTCAATATGGCCGCTATACAAAAATTGTCTTGTCGCAATTTAGTTGGTCCAGTCTCCCTCGGTCAACCTTGTTTTGTTTTGGTTTGGTCTGGTCCGATGACATCGCAGGAAAAATGTATCCAGAAATGGATATCCGCCGGACTGGTAAATGTAATTAGCACTAGCCACAAGACTGCCGGTAAATAAAATGCATTGCGAAACAAAAGTTTCTATATCATGCCATTAAAAGCTCACATCACCTGCCCTTTGTTGGGGTTTCTTTTTTAATCTTACTGGCTTTTTTTTTCAAAAACTACCAGATTACTTGACGGTAAAAGCACCAAAAATTTTAAGCTCGTATCTTTTAAAAGGTACTCAGTACATCAAGCTCAGATGTCTTGGGCGGCAATTCAAACAGTGCTTTTTCAGTAGCTCGATCAATCAGATGTTCATAGCAATATGCTAAAAAGGCACATTGTTATCGAAGATTGGGCCATTTCATTTTCTATCCACGTGCACCCCCCCTCCCCCTATTGAGGGTCTTTATATTTCACCCCCTCAGAAAAGTAAACTTTTGACCCCTTAAAGGGAACCTCCACTTCTACCAAAGAATCACTTTAAACCGCAGGATATAGTATTTGCAATAACGTTAGTTTTAATTTTTTTTCCAGAAGGGTGTCTATAGTGGAGAAAAACAAATTTTAGAACTACATTATTTTTGTTTTCAAATTTCCTGGGCACCGCCATCTTGAATAACTGTGATGTGTCTTGGTTGCTCTATTGTTCTGACACAGAGAGCTTTTGTCTAATAACAAAAGGGCAACCATTTCATGGCACAATTATTCAAGATGGCAGCACCCAGGAAATTTGAAACAAAAATATACGATTCTATAATTCATGTATTTAAGGTAAACGCGCTTTGTTAGTTAAAACTTCAAACAAATTTGATTCTTAAAATTATTTCGTGTGATTTAAAGTGACCTTTTTGTCAGAGTGGAGGTTCCCTTTAAGAAAAGAAGATCAAAGTGCCGACACACGTCCCCCTTCAGAAATTATTAAGACAGCAAAGGTGCTGGCACAGTTACCCCCAAAGAAACGGCCTTTAAAGACCCCTCCCCTCCTCCTCAGAAATCCCAGTCCTTCAATATTGGGGGGGCGGGGGGGGGGGGGGGGGTGTGGATAAAGAATGGAATGGCCCATTCCATAGAAAACATCTCATTCCGGCTCCTTGTATTGATGTACCACGATGTTCTCATAACTGATATCATGAGAAATGTATGGCAACTAGTAAGATGAATTAATTTCCTGATGAAGGCAATTGCACTATTCACAGTCAACTTACAGTCTGCCTTCCTTGATCTCATTTCTGCGGTCTGACTTTCTTGATCCTCTCAGCACTGATATTTGTCGTAAAAAGGATTCGATTCAATTCCGTAACTTGCAGAATAAGCAGCTCCAGATGAAGAAATAAGCCTTAATCTTCCTTCGAATGAGATTCTGGATCTAAACCCTTGAATACAAGAGGCTGCGTTGGAGAATTTTCTTGACAAGAACAGATTGACTGGCAGCCATGTTGGATTTGTTTTCGTCACCAGTCATTCACTTGCACAGAAACCCATAGGAGGAGCCGAGGTGGCATTACCCGTGGCACTAGACCTAATCCGCCAAAATCAGCAAAAAAATTACAATTATTTTCTCAGGCTCCACAAGGCTACCTACGCGCAGTGCAACCTGCAAATATCTCAGAAACATATTCTTGTTGCTGGATTTCTGTACATTTAATTCACGGCGACCCCCTGTGATTTGCTCATCATTTCTTGCACTAAAGAGCCACCGGGGGTCGCCGTGAATTAAATGTACAGAAATCCAGCAACAAGAATATGTTTCTGAGATATTTGCAGGTTGCACTGCGCGTAGGTAGCCTTGTGGAGCCTGAGAAAATAATTGTAATTTTTTTGCTGATTTTGGCGGATTAGGTCTAGTGCCACGGGTAATGCCACCTCGGCTCCTCCTATGGGTTTCTGTGCAAGTGAATGACTGGTGACGAAAACAAATCCAACATGGCTGCCAGTCAATCTGTTCTTGTCAAGAAAATTCTCCAACGCAGCCTCTTGTATTCAAGGGTTTAGATCCAGAATCTCATTCGAAGGAAGATTAAGGCTTATTTCTTCATCTGGAGCTGCTTATTCTGCAAGTTACGGAATTGAATCGAATCCTTTTTACGACAAATATCAGTGCTGAGAGGATCAAGAAAGTCAGACCGCAGAAATGAGATCAAGGAAGGCAGACTGTAAGTTGACTGTGAATAGTGCAATTGCCTTCATCAGGAAATTAATTCATCTTACTAGTTGCCATACATTTCTCATGATATCAGTTATGAGAACATCGTGGTACATCAATACAAGGAGCCGGAATGAGATGTTTTCTATGGAATGGGCCATTCCATTCTTTATCCACACCCCCCCCCCCCCCCCCGCCCCCCCAATATTGAAGGACTGGGATTTCTGAGGAGGAGGGGAGGGGTCTTTAAAGGCCGTTTCTTTGGGGGTAACTGTGCCAGCACCTTTGCTGTCTTAATAATTTCTGAAGGGGGACGTGTGTCGGCACTTTGATCTTCTTTTCTTAAAGGGAACCTCCACTCTGACAAAAAGGTCACTTTAAATCACACGAAATAATTTTAAGAATCAAATTTGTTTGAAGTTTTAACTAACAAAGCGCGTTTACCTTAAATACATGAATTATAGAATCGTATATTTTTGTTTCAAATTTCCTGGGTGCTGCCATCTTGAATAATTGTGCCATGAAATGGTTGCCCTTTTGTTATTAGACAAAAGCTCTCTGTGTCAGAACAATAGAGCAACCAAGACACATCACAGTTATTCAAGATGGCGGTGCCCAGGAAATTTGAAAACAAAAATAATGTAGTTCTAAAATTTGTTTTTCTCCACTATAGACACCCTTCTGGAAAAAAAATTAAAACTAACGTTATTGCAAATACTATATCCTGCGGTTTAAAGTGATTCTTTGGTAGAAGTGGAGGTTCCCTTTAAGGGGTCAAAAGTTTACTTTTCTGAGGGGGTGAAATATAAAGACCCTCAATAGGGGGAGGGGGGGTGCACGTGGATAGAAAATGAAATGGCCCAATCTTCGATAACAATGTGCCTTTTTAGCATATTGCTATGAACATCTGATTGATCGAGCTACTGAAAAAGCACTGTTTGAATTGCCGCCCAAGACATCTGAGCTTGATGTACTGAGTACCTTTTAAAAGATACGAGCTTAAAATTTTTGGTGCTTTTACCGTCAAGTAATCTGGTAGTTTTTGAAAAAAAAAGCCAGTAAGATTAAAAAAGAAACCCCAACAAAGGGCAGGTGATGTGAGCTTTTAATGGCATGATATAGAAACTTTTGTTTCGCAATGCATTTTATTTACCGGCAGTCTTGTGGCTAGTGCTAATTACATTTACCAGTCCGGCGGATATCCATTTCTGGATACATTTTTCCTGCGATGTCATCGGACCAGACCAAACCAAAACAAAACAAGGTTGACCGAGGGAGACTGGACCAACTAAATTGCGACAAGACAATTTTTGTATAGCGGCCATATTGAAATACACAAAATGCAAACATTAAATCCGTTTGTAGACAACATTTATTGATAAATTTAAGTTACAACACTTCAACTGACATCTATGGTGGCCGATGACTGCCATTCGATTTTTTAACATATTTTTGGCGAAAAAAAGATAAAACATAAAAAAACGACATTAAAAAATTAAAGTGAAGTAAATTAAAACAAATATAAAATGACTATAATTTGAAATTAAGTGAAAATTAAAACTTAAAAGAAAATAAAATCATTATAAATTCGAAACTAAATTAAAATAAAGTGAAAGTGAAAGTAAAAGTTAAAATTAAATCCCTTTTAAATTTCAAATGAACTGAAAACAAAATGAAATTAAAATGTCCATGGCCTATTGACTGCCATAGTATCCCAGCAGACTGTGCAAAAGTGGCTTTGGATGAAGGAGAGGGGACTGGTGACGATTGATGTTATTTCAGTCGGGGTGTTTCCGAATTACAGCACTGTAAAATTATGTCTTATTTTGTATTTGACATCTTCCAAAAAAATTGCTGTAAAATTCCCTAACCCCGGGTAAAAATGTGAGGTCAAATATAATTGAAATTCCCCACCCACTGACCTGTGCATTGTAATAGCATTCATTAGTAACAAAAATGTTGAGATTTAATTGCTTTGAACTTTTCAAGCAACATATATGATATGCCACCGTCAATGCAATGTTATTTACACAAAAATTATACTCATTGCCTTGGTTTGTAAATTTTTTTCTAGCAATGGAACTACTGATATTGTAAGTTGTTATTAAATCAGTTGTCTCTATTTTTAAAGATAGAGAGGTGGTGGAGAGAACTCCACGAGAGGTTGGAGAAATATTTCAAGAGCCATCTGAGCTGGTTAAAAGAGCAAGGTCACTATGATCCAAGGAATTCCACTGACAGGTGAGGGCAATGAATGAAAAAAAATTACTGGCAGGCTATGAACACTATATAAAAGCAGTGGAAACTTACCCTGCAAAACAAAAGAATAGGACCTGAACACTAAAACAAACTCATGAAAAATAACATATTTACTAAGAGCTCTTTTCACCGAGTGTTTAAAGTGTTTTCTTGACCCACAGGATGCTTCTTGCATTTATTATGATACCCCTTCTGCAAAGAGAACTCGATACTTTCAAAGACACTATCTGGAATGCTCACAGAATTAGACCACAGAAAGATGCTGTCCTGCCATGTGGCATACCTGACCATATCTACAGCTTCCCGGAGGAATATGGTTTAGAACAATGTGATAATCTTGGATATTTGACTATTTCATCCTTGGATTAAGTTTCAACTTTTTTGTAAATAATAATCATAGCAATAGATATAAAAACAAAGAGGGAAAAAATTTAAACTAAGAATAATATATCTACTTACTTACTTACCTACCAACCTACCTACCTACCTACTTACTTACTGACTTACATAATTATATAAGTAAGTACATGTAAGTAAGAGACATTAGGGACCTTTAGATCGGAGGACGTCTACGAGTATGAGTTTTCCGTACTGAGCATGCGCATAAGGTTCAGAGGCCGACATTTTTTTTGAAGTGCACATGCTCAGAACAGACAACTTGTACTCGTAGTCATCCTCGTCCTCCGATCTAAAGGTCCCTATTATTTTATGAGGGCGACACGTAACAGCAACTAACATTGCCAGAGATAAAATTGAAGCACATCTTAAGAATGCTCCAGAGGGTGTGAACTGGTGCAGTTACTAAGGGTAAATGTATACTCTTAGCCATTGATATTATAACCTTTTTCACAGCATAAAGATTTCAACTTAATTCAGAAACTCTTAGCTCAAAAAACTATCTCAACCATCTTTTCAGGGTTGCCAGTTTCAGAGGACCAATTGAGGGAAGCAGCTGAAGAGTCTGGTGTTCTTAATGTTAAAGATGACTTTCTTGATCCTGCAGTTAGAATGGAGTGTGAACGGCTGATTCCCAACTTTAACAATATTGTTGCAAAAGACTGTAGAGAAGCATATCTTTATTTAAAACATAATTTTAACATACATCTATCTACTTAGAGTTTCTCTTATCTTCAAACAACACAATTTGGTCACTGTAATCAACAAGTTGTAACAGGCATCAGACATGATGATTTTCACTTAAAGCAATCTGTAACATATTTTGTTGTTATTGATCATACAACTGCTACATTTGATATTTGTCATAAATCTGTCACCAATAAGTGATTTCTTACTATACAATAAATGTCATTTGTCATTAGGAATTATACCTCTACCTTTTTTGAATTCCCTGAAGGGTCTTTACTTAGAAATATAACTGCAAGCACATTGCATGTAACAGTAACTCAACTTGTGAACAATAATAACTTCTTGATTGTTTCAGATTTAGTAGTGATTGCATGGCTGTCTGCGACAAAGCCAACAGCTTTGAATTCCCTGAAGGGCCTTTACTTAGAAATATAACTGCAAGCACATTGCATGTAACAGTAACTCAACTTGTAAACAATACTATCTTCTTGATTGTTTCAGATAAAGTAGTGATTGCATGGCTGTCTGCAACAAAGCCAACAGCTAGTTTAAATTAAAACAACGTGTAGTCTATTAGGCTCAACAACTAAATGTGTCTTTTGCATAAACTGGTAAAAGAAACATCTAGGTTTGACATGGCAGACTTATGTTTCAAAGTTTCCTTGCCTAATCCAGAGTTGAACAATAATGGACAAGGTAGTTAAGGATTTTGTTTTGGAAATTTTGGTGTAAGTCCTAACAAGACACAAAACATATTGCAATCAGGATGATTCTTAATAAGGCTTAACTGCAGAATACCCTGCCACGTCGAAGATAAACCCCCAAATTGGCTGGATACGCGGATACGCGGATACGCGGATACGCGGATACGAAGATACCAGGATGAGGAGAAGAGAGACCCTGGGACCGAAGCTACAAGAATTGGCTGGATACGCGGATACGCGGATACGCAATCAGACTTCGTGAAACACAAAACATGAAACACAACTCGCACTTTGAACCACAAACCAATGAAAAAACGCGCTACACTTTAACTGTCCTTTTTGCAATCCTTTATTTTATTTTTACTTATTCAAAATGCCCTCATCTTACAAACTTGTGTAATTTATTTTTTAAATTTAAACAACAACAATAATCTTATCGTTATGTACGAAAGCAGCACTAATTTAAAACACATTGTCCAGTTAAGTTATTCCAATTTATAAACACGTGCTACATCCTTCCTTGGAAAAAGAGTAACAATGATACATGTAGGATTCCTAAAATAAGCCTTGGTTTTAATGTCATTAAATTTTGTCTTGTAGACCTGGGATCTCCTCTGCTCAGTTGTTCATGGCTTCCTGGTCTTTTGCGATTGGTTCTTTGACAAAGTGTCACCTGATGGAAAATGCTTCATCAGTCCCCTACGAATAAATGGCAGTGCAATAGAATCCATATACAGTGTCCTGAAGTTTGCTAGTGGAGGGAATTTGTCAGCACTCTCCTATGGCCCTGCACTGGGGAAACTTATAAATAGGAAAGACATGGTGCAAAACTACTACTCTGAAAAGGGATATTGGGATGCTATTTTGAATGTCAGTGGCTCAGCTGGAGATAATGTGGCACTTTATAGCCAAAAATTGTCCAATTCACTCTGCATTTTTTTTTCCGGCTAACATTGCTCAGTCCACAATAGGGGATAGGCAAGGAAGTAATGCTTGCACCATAATTTAGCTGTAAGGTTTGGTGACTACTGTAAACAACAAAATCTTGACATATCATTACTTTAGAATCAGCTCTCAAATGTTTGGGTTGATTCATTTGCTAGTGCAATTTGTGAAGGCAATGCCTTGTATGAGGAATTGTATGGTGATACAGCAGTATATCTAGATGTAGAGGATGTGGTTAATGATTTAGGACAGGAATGTCATGTACAATCAGCAAATTAAATGGTTGGATTCACCAGTGCACGTGAATACTGTGCTTTAGTGGACCATATTAGTAGTGCCATGCATGTCTCAATTATGGTGTTCTGCTAGGTTATCAAAAAATCTGTTGGATTCCTAGTTAAGACCAATGGCCTATGTGTTGTTATTGACAGCCACCATCTGAAGAATGCCATTCTTGAGTATTCTAATTCCCTTAGCAATCAGGGATATGATATTAACATTAACATGGGTACAGTATGCCTAATTAGAGTCACAAGTAATTTTTGACAGTTTTGGCTTTGAACTTTCTCGGCCAGTGAAAAAAGTGTTGTTTGTAAGATGGTACACTATTTAGCATCAGAGTATACAATGCCTTGTAGAGCGTTCAAATTCTCAACGGCCCAATGTGTAACACAACACCGCGCACTTAGGTCAGTCATGTCTCACTCGATACGCGAACATAAATCATTAATATTTGATCGATTCCTTGAATCGTGAGTTTGGGACGCCTGTGATGATATGGGACAATTTTTCTATTTTTAGAACTAGTAATAGTTCTCACTAAATCTGCCCCCGCTTTTATTTTATCCGTCGAGGGTATAAAATTCTTATAAAAATTCCACTTCGTATAAGGAAACTATTATTTATTGTATGAACTGAAATTTTATATTTTTTGTAAACTATATATCGCTCATACTGTTCAAGTAACTTAGGCATCTTATCATAAATATGATCCAAAGAATCAACTAAGTTAAATAAACCAACACATTTTGTTTAACTCATTCTATCACATGATATTCCTTGCATAATACTCTCACGAAGTGCATTCTGGAAAAAAATATCAAACCATTCCGTTGTTGTAGTTTGATACCGAAATTAACCATTTGTCTTGATATAGGAGGACTCTACGAACAAACGTATCTTGAAAGCAGAACGGACGTCGAGATTTTTTTCCGAGATGTAAGCAGAAGTATCGCGTTACTGTCGCCATATTTGCAAATTAGAGTCGAGCTTTTTGTCCTCAACGAAAACGCCGCAAAACATTTACATTTACATAGTCATTTGGATCTTGGATCCCTGCCAGTCAACCCAGCCGTCACATGGGCTCTACGCCACGTAAGTTTACTCAGTAAAATTAAGCGATCCAAATAAACGTGATCTTTATACGTGTGGTGTTTGGGTCGAGTCTGTCGAACCGTTGCTGATTTGTGTCCCACAAATCAACTTCTGTTCCAAACAGTTTAATCTGGTATTGCTGAATAACCTTTGAATTCAAGATATGAAGAAATCACTGTGACGACAGATACCTGCCCTAAAATGTATTTTGGCAAATATCTTCGTCTCCTCCTTGTGCAGCAAGTAGTATCCTCCTCGATCTCCTCTTCGTGTTCGTGGTTCCAAGAACTACCCATGTAGCAATGCTTTGCGAGCTGACTGAAAAATTAACCGGGACCACCGCGCGCCTAGTTTCTTCAAATCGGGATTGATTCGCATACTACACCAATATTTCACACATTCTATATACGTATACGCGGGGGATCCGGGGAGACTATAATGCCTTCTCGGGTTTTGGCCTCTGGGCCAAAACCCTGCGGGGGCAACAAATTGCGCCATCGCCTGCATGCGGCACACCCGCGCACATGCTGCTCGAGGATTTTTGCGGATGTCGCGCAGGGGAAATGGCGTCCGAAATTCCCGAAATCTTTTATATTTTGGCCACCAACTCAACGCGTTTACACAGCTGTTGGAATTTTGCTTATTAAGTATTTTCGTCGTAAATTGAACTAGAACAGGGTCGAATTTAGGTATGTCCCGCTTTATTTCGCTGACCAAGTTGAGTCCCGCTGCTCCTTCAAGAACGTAACATTTCTCCTCAGTAAATTTCACATATGTAGAAGATAAACAGCTTTTCCATAACACAGCAAAAACAAAAAAACCTAGTTGGATATATTTGGATATAGCAGCATTTCAGAACTTTAAAGTTTTCCTCTTTCCACTCACTTGCGAGGATTTCGAATGGATCTTCGCGACCGAAAAGTAAAAAAAAAAAACTTATTGCAAGTTTGAGTTTCGTTTCATCAAGTCCCAATAAGTGATAGTTGGTTTATGTCTGCAGATGTTGCTTAGTTTTGTTTGTTTGAAAATCCAGTAAATTGCCTGTTGTCGATGAATAAGAGCGACCGCGTGTTTAGTTCAGTCAGTCAGTAAAACATGAAAAATTGGACTTCCGCACTTGGGTGTGAAGACGTACATCGAGCTCATATAATATCTCTAGTTTTTGAATATGTTTAAGGTCGATAAATGTTTGAGAATATATTAAAAGCTTAGCTGAAGATATATGAATACAACTGAAGTGGTCAGGAAGGTTTATACGATGACGCTTTTAATCAACTTGAATAAAGATTTCGATTTTGTTCATTGAGTTATCATGCAAACTCCTTGTCAAAAGTACTCCTTTATTTTCGCAGTGTTAAGTTTTACTATATGAAAGAAGCACACACGATGGTAGTAATCTTTTGGCGTTGGTGAAAATTGTTGTAGCACCTCAACAGAAAAGACGACGAAACAAATCTTTGTCAAGGTTTATTGAAAATTGAAAGCACCGACTCGGACTCTCGCTGCACTACACAGATGAGCTGCTCGTATGCATCAGACTTGCCTTTCAAAAACTTTTGCAAACCTGCTAAAGGAGGAGAAACAATAACAAACTATCATCATAAACAGTTTTTGATCATGATTAAGCATTGTTTGGGAAAGTCACAAATTAACTCGATACCGGAGTAAAGAGTCTTCTTACACAAGTTTTCTCTACAGACCAAACACAAACATTTACGTGTACAACTAGCGCGAGCAGATATCATTCATTCACAGCGCGAAATTAAAGAAATTTTCCACCCTGAAAAACACCCCTTTTCTATTAACTCAGACCACAAAAGTACATGGAAGAGCCCTGGTTCTTCTTCTCTGCCTTATTCCCTGCCATCGCCGTGAAAAATCGGAAACAGAATCTCGCAACTCTCACCATTTGATCACACAACGTGACATCATCCATGCGAGAGCCCACCACGGAGAAAAATTGTCCCATATCATGGGTGCGCGCGGATCCCAAGACTTACGGTCTCCGTCCCCGATTATGGCTCCTGGTATACTATCTTATCTCGCCTGCCGTAAAATACTTAGTTGTACTTGCTTCAAGCTCTTCAAGGCAAAAAAGGTCATCGTCTACACACACCCTGTACCTTGAACATATCTGAATTGTTTTCTTCCAACTTGTCCAGTTCCTCCATTTTGCGACAAATTTGTTGGTTTATCTGCATAACCTGTCTCCAAAGACCAATCTCGATGTACTGGTCTGGTGGAGACAAGGAAGGTTTTGTTTTTACATCCTGTCCAGATAGACAATACAGATTGGTCACTCAACTTTACTTGAACGTTATGGTTGGAATTACAGTCTATAATATACTGTAATTATAATTAATTTTCCGGATGGCACTTCACAATATTAGTGAAATCTGTTCATGTGCATACCGCTTGTTCTTATAAGACTGGTGCTGCTTTTCTATTTATCATGCACTTTGAAGTTAAAAAAAGGTAAAATTAACCTGATTAACCACCGTAGCTACCAACGTAGCCTCTGACGAAGGGCTAACGTTCGAAACTTGCTACGGCGTTTGATGAACTCTCATCAAATCCAATTTTTTACGGAAAGAGCGAAAGTAAACTAGGACGTTTCTAAGTCACCTTGACCACATTATCAAGTAGAGAAAATGAAATAACGGCTGAGATGTTAATTTCCCTGGGGGACACCCATATGGAACATACCGGGATACTCGTCGGAAATATTGAAGTTAACCCCTAAAGGAGACCATCAGGGCGTGGCTGAAGCTTTTTGTGACCCCTAAAACAGACCATCTGGGCGTGGCTCAAGCTTTTTGTGATCCCCAAAGGAGACCATCTGGGCGTGGCTCAAGCTGTTTGTGACCCCTAAAGGAGACCAATCTGGGCGTGGCTTAAGCAAATTTTGACCCCTAAAAGAGACCGCTTAAAAACACGGAAATACGACATGCAATAGGTTTTAATGATATAAAGGCGTAATCATCGAATGCTTTTATCAAAAAATTCATATTCCAGTAAATATTGAAATGAAAACAGTTCGAAGCAAGATCACAGAAATAAAGGACAAACTCTTAGAACACGCAGTGACAATAATCCATAAACCAGCCTCGGGAAACCTGCTCACCGATATTTTTAGCATGATGCTTTTGTAATTTTTTAAGCGCTAAACCCGCTGATTTTCCTGTTATAAACAAACAATAGACAAAGCACAAAGACATCTTGTAATATCGCTGGCTTAATTGTCACTGATTAATCGGATTACAATGTTCTCTACTTATTTGTAGAAATCTTTGATTTACAATCACAGGTAATACAGTAAATAAAACAAGTTAAAAAGAAAATTTGACTTCTGTTTCTCTACACGCAATTCTGTGTTTCTTCGCGAAACCCTAAACGAGACCTTGGCGGCTTAAAATATTGGCGCTCTGCCCGGAAAACCCTAAGCGAGACCAAAATCCAAAATTTACACCCCTATAACTGAGATGACGAGCAGCCCTGTCTGTTTCATATGGGAGTCCCCCCACCCCTCCCGGGGCTAATTTATAGTGTGAAAGGTGTACGAATATATTATTCAAGTTGATAAACAGCCTAGTGTTTCAATAGCCCTTCATTTTCACGGTTAGTTTTTCTCATTTGCATTAGTAATCCAACGTGGATGCGAGGCAATTTCGGGCTAAAACAACAAAATAGCCCGAGATTGCCTCACATACATGCTAGATTTTGTTGCAAATGAGCAAAGCTAACCGTGAAATGGGCTATTTTCTTCCAATACAGCAAAAACGTTTCAAGAAACAAACAGCTAGTACAGTTAGCAGTCTGAGCAACGCCACTCAGACAGCTTGAACTGCTATTTTGCAATGTAGGGTATTATTAGATAGATAAAGGTTTAGTCTGCACTTGGGTAGCGGTGTGCGGCCCGCTTCCCAAAACCCTTACCCTATGTATAACCAAAATCTGTGATATTCCCTACCCTATTCATGACCTAACCAAACATTTGAAACCTTATTTATGACCTGACCATTACATCGTTATAATATTATTAATTTGTGAAGGGCTTTTGTGGACTGAAGAAAAATGGCTTCTTCCTAAAAACATACCCATATCAAGGCTAAAGTACAAAAAAAACATTCCCTCTTCATGACCAAAATAACCAAAATAACCAAAATCAGCTAAAATCAATAGCCTATTTATGACCAAAACGGTTGAAAGACCATACGCTTTGGGGCTGCACATACCTATATAACCTATATGAGGGAGTACCCCCTCCGCTCCCCTCCCGGGCACTAAGGGCGGATGCAGCATTTTAGAGAAGAGGGTGGGGGTGGGTTCAGAAATAGGATTCTAGCATTCTGAGGCCAATTCAGATTGATATAATGTCTCACTTTTTTCATTTAGGGGTTTCACCAAACCCCCTAAATCTGCTCCAGGGTCAAAGGAGCCCTGCACACTTTAACAGTGCAGGCTGTTTCTGAAGCATGAAGTAATCCACCGTAAGAAAAAAGATGGCAGCTGTACATTTTACCACAATACCTTGCGAACCAAAGTAAGCCCACTGGGCATATAGAAAGATATGGCTTAAACACGGAACGATACTATAAAGGCAAGGACACGGCCCCTTGAAGCACTTTGTTGGCTTCCCTGTGCAATGGTGGAAAGCCAGAATAACCATCGGGTCGCATAACATAGAAGTCGTTGTTTCGTCAACCCAACTGAGTCATTTACGTAGAATAATGTAAAGTAAATAATAAAAAATGCACTGGAAACAAAACTTATATTAACACTTTAGACGATGGCTTTGGAAGAACAAAAACAATGAATTATCTTCGTCGCTTCACGCGGAACATTCAAATTTCGCCGCTAACTAAAATAACAAAGCTGATGCCTGCGAGCTATCTGTTTCCATTTATCTCAGCATGCTGAGAACGAAACGAATCTTGTAAGAGGTGATTTTGGTTAGCCTGTGAACACAGACCGATTTTGGAGGGATATTTAAAATTATTCAGGTTTATGAGTGCAAATGAAAAACAAAATGCACGCAAACAAAATGCACGCTCTTCCGGTAAAGTTTCCCGTTAACCCTCCCTGTAAGTTATTGAGCCCGGTATTTACGGGAGCTCACAAGAAATGAGCCGGGATGTTCGAATGGTGGATAACGCTAACCACCGGGTAAATCACTATTCAGCGGATAGCGTGGTTTGTTTTGTTAATGATGGGTAGCAATTTATCTGATGGATAGCGTTATCCAGCTTTCGAGAAACTAATGGGCCAGATGTTTGCGCTATTTTCCGGCCGCCATATCTGTGTTTCACGGATCGATCAGGTACACGTAAATGGCAGCCTCATACTGGGCTCTGCAAATTTGCGCAAAACACTTCGATGACTATCTGAAGCTTGGGAAAGCGCAGAGACCTTGGAGGTCTCTTCTTTAGTTATTTCCTATAATATTACAATTTCTTGACGTTATCCACTGAATAGTTTTCGATTTAGTTTCTCGTTGTGTGACAGTGAAAACGATCTGTCCTCGCGGGTTAGGTTTCTACATCTTTTTGGCATCTTACAAAAAGTCACGTTGATTTGCATTTACCTTGACGAAAACGCGTGCAACCAAGGGTAAGGTTTGCTATATTTCTGTTTTCCCATGGAAGATTTTGGGCGAGATCGTTGTATATGATTTGTTATCGAGTGACATGGGACTGCAGGTTCATGCGTGACAGAACATGTTGTTGTGTGACAAGCAGGAACACAACGGCCACTTGTCCAGCGGCAGCACTTTTTATTCTTGTTGTCCTTAATTTGACAAGATAAGACCTCGAATCATTGCTGTATCGAATAAAACTGCGAAGACCAAGAAAAACAACAATTGGCTCAAAAAGTAGGGAGGGAGAAATTGGCTCAGAAAGTAGGGAGAAGGGAGATTTACCCCCCTGTTCCCCCCCCCCCCCCCCCCCCCTCTCCGTCAAGTGGTATTTCATGCAGAACGTTTGAATACTTCATGTATACTAAGACCTATAAACGAAAGTTTTAGCCTATAATAAGAGCAGGAAACTGACCTCCTGTAACAGAGGTCCCGTTCGTACAACCGTTTGAAGTACGGAAAGTGAACTGTACTCCTTCAGACTCCACAGTCTCTCGTCCGTCTCTCCTCCATACCATGACACAGGCCCCTTGATATGCGACACTAACTTATATTTCTTATTTTCCTTCAAACAAACTGAACGATCAAACTGTACATCAAAGCCATGATACAACTCACTTTCGTCATTAACAGAGGTGTAGACTCCAGATTAATTTACAGGAGTAGAACCATCTGTGGCACCTTGCACTTCCGTGGAAACTGTGTACTCTCCACCCTCAGAACCAAAATGCTGAACTCCGTATAAATTGATGGGCTTGTTGACAGTGAAATTAATACAGTCGGGACTACCGGAATACCTCCAAGAGCCATCCTTCGCTGGCGGAAGAAACTTTCTAAATCTGCGGCACCGATTTCCAGCCAATCCAATCCTTGGAGCTTGTGAGAATGGTAAAGAAGACTCTAAAACACCAATGTAATGTTTCATCATATCGCTGATCTCCTTAAAAGTAAGAACGTGAGAATCGAAGACAAAAGCGACGAACTCCCTTTGCGACATAAGTGGGAATCTTATCGCTTTCACGATCTCTTCTCCAAGAATTCGTCTCTTTTCGTCTCCATCAGGAGTTAAACCTTGCTTTGTGGTCCAGCGATCAACAGCTTTAAACGGTGATGGACAAAACACTGACCCCCAGTCCATGGACTACCCCAATGGACTACCTAAATGGACTACCCTAAAAATGGACAACCCAAAAAATAATATACCAAATGAGTACCATTTGATGCTCATAGCTGCTGGTATACTTAAATTACACATACAACTTCCGGTTATGTTCCTGTACGGCCTCTAGCCACCAATTTTAATAATTGCACTTTAAATAAACAACTGCTGAACACAAAATGGTACGAAAAGTGTAAACTCAAACCATTATCAATGGATGTTACCAATGTGAGGTGAACATAATCACTTTAAAAACCACTGAGGTGTGAGTGAGGAACTCAGTCTGATACTATTTGATTTAGGAATAGCACATTAGTGAACAAACCAACAAACAATCAAGCAAACAAAACAGAAATATTATCTATTAAATAAAAATCTTTTTCCACTTTTTCTTTTTATCTTACTCGCTTTTTTCCTCAACATTTTTTAAATGTAAACGTCAGAGGGATTCTCAGTTTTATTCCTTACCATTCAGTCAGCCACTGCACATGCTTTAGCTAAAAGATGACATGACAGGAGATTAGAGTAAAGGCTGAATAGTACCCCTTCCAGGAACCATGATGAATTGACAAGTTAAGGTAGTCACAACACTCAGATCCTTTCCTTATAAATATTAATAGTCCTTAATTGTTCCAAAATAATTTGCAAGCAAATAGCCTGAATCTGAAATGTTTACAATGCATTAGACAAAACACTGGTTGCTGGTGTAAAATAATTTAGTGGAATTTAAGCCACTTGCAGTGGCAGGTCCAAGGGATATTCAAAAGGAGAAGGGGAAATTTGGTCTTTTGGTCCTTACAGTAATTTCAGCTGTAAACTAGGGTGGGTGCTGCAATATTAGAACTGGTTCTAGCTTTGTATGTTGCAGACCACTAAAAGACTTTATTTGATTGTAGACATCAGAATAATGAGTTATAAACTGTCAGGCTATCCTGAGGCTGGAACATTGTAAACAATACACTTAACTTGGCCAACTTATTAAGTCATACATGTATTAATATTATCCAAGGAAGAATCTACTTGTCTATTTTGTGTTCTGTGGTTCCAGAACAAAGAAAAGCAAGGTGTAGCATCTTACAGCTTTGCATGGTACTCATTTGGTATATTATTTTTAGGGGTAGTCCATTTTAGGGTAGTCCATTTAGGTAGTCCACTGGGGTAGTCCATGGACTGGGGG
>JAHPZR010015801.1:10000-26423 GCA_019787425.1 Platygyra sinensis | reverse complement strand
ATGGTCATGCAAGCACTGCACTTTATACTACCTGCACACCTGCAGGTTTGTGAATACAGTACATGTACATTGTTACCTTATGAAGAGTTGTCTTGGCCTGATCAAAGATTTGATTGAATGCCTTGGAATGTTCCTTCAGCACATTTTTTGTTATATCTGTAGAATGGTAATATAATAACAGTCCAGTAAAGTGCGATGAGAGCTGAGCCATGATTTAAAGAGGCTCAGTCACGGTTGAACAGTTTGAAAAGTTTAGCTAAACTTTTCAATTTCATTGTTTGCAATCCATGTGAATCTTCTCCATCCTTGACCATCCTTGTTCCTTTATGGTTTATTAACGTCTCTTTGATGTTTTTCTATCTTTGTAAAGTAGGTTTCCTTTAATTTAACGGTAATTTTGTCGATGCTAAAAATAACTCAAAATACCGTGACTGAGCCCCTTTAAATGGGGGCAGGCACAACAATAGGAAATTCACAGGTAGTGCAACTACATGTACATCGCTATGTACATGTACTGTACCTTTGAGTCATAAAATTGTAGTTCCAAATGGATGTAAAGACAGCAGAGTGACGATAACTCTCAATAAAGAAACAACTTTTTTTTAATTTACAAAACATGTTTCGACATTCTCATGTCATCTTCAGTTGCTACTGAGCTTTTAACGGTTGTACATTTGAGTTTTATATTAAGGGACATTGCAAAATTACGCGTCAAAGCTTGCGTTACAATTTGAATATGAAATACAAGATATGCAGAAAACAAAAATAGCATGCGCATAACAATAAAATAAAAGACAAAAGGAGCCACATAATTAAAAAAGAGACAAATCTAGATGCCTCAACTGCTGATTAAGATGGGATTTTCCCACTTAATGTGCAATGCCTCTTTGATCTTAATTTGGAATTTTGAGGTGGCAGAGTCTAAGATCGTGAAACCTTCTGTATCACAAGAGTCATGACAGGCCTTAGATGACTGCAGCTGCCTGTAAACATGTGAAGACTTGTCTGACAAGAGGTGCCCAGAAACACTGCTGTCTTTACATCCGTTTGGAAATATTATCCGACATAGCAGGAAAATATATACAGAATGTTTCACGATCTCAGATCTCATATTCAAATTGTAATGCAAGTTTTGACGCCTAATTTTAACGTACCTTAATATAAAATTCAAATGTACCACCATTAAAAGCTCATTTGCAACTGACGATGACATGAAAATGTGGAAACATGTTTTGTAAATTAAAAAATGTTGTTTCTTTATTGAAAACTGTAGTTGTATTAAAGGCATGGTTACATGTATATTAAAGGAATGGTTGTATTAAAGGAGTTCCTCCTGAGCCTTTCAATAACACACAGACCCTGAAGTCCATAACCTAACTGATAATTTTTTTTATTGTGTCTTAGGCTACTGTCAATCACAATTCCATAAGAAAATCTACCGGCATGGGAGGGAGTGGAAAGAGGTGGATTTACAGTGTACTTGTAGAATAACCTACATGTGGTTAAAAAAAAAAATTTTTTTTTGACACCATACATTTCTCTTTATGTTAATGCCCGCACACATACCTCCACGTTTGATAGGATATTTTTTCCTGTCTGAAAATAATAAATACCTGACAACTTCAACAACCTGTTTAAGACAAACCAGAAATAGGAGAAACAAAGCAAGATGATACTGAATTTATCTACCTGCTGTTACTGACCACATAACTTTGAATGGTAACAAAGCCTGCTACATCTTTGACTTCTTCATTGGCGGTTATGTTACAAATGTACACATACACATGTTCATGATTGAAAATACATGTAGTAGCAAATTATTAGTCTTGAATTGTCATGGTTAGCTTGAATAGCACTTGCAGTACATACATGTATGTAGCCTGAATTGAACTCTTGTTAGCCCAATAAATATTCTCCTGACAATGTTAGTTCTCCTTGTTCAGAGATGCATGTACACTGTATGTAACATAATGAAGAATGAAACACAACATGCACAACAACAAAAACTGACAAACCTTTCTTTTGAGTTCATCTTTAGAGATTTCTTTTTGATTTTGTGTTTTCTGGCTCTGTGACTTAGCAGTCTGAGTGCAATCAACTTCTATTTCATCTTCTTCCTCATTACTACGCCTGTGGTTTGGTTCAACAGAATGTTCTAAGTTAAGCTTTAAATGTGCACAGGGTTATTTAGACATAAGCACTCGCCCCCTCGCCCATGCGAGTGTCCAAAGTGTTGGGTGAGCGCAAATCACTGTTCACTCGCCCATTTGGCAAGCGCGATTTTTTCAGCGCCAAGAAATTAATTAAACTGCACAATAAATGATGTTTTTTACATTCTGTTTTGCCAATAAATTTCTAGACACAAACCTACCATTCAAGGTTCCAGATACGTTTTCAAGGCCGGGGTCAATAACGAATTCCAACGGGTCAGTTCCCACTATTTCCACTAAATCATTATTAATTTTCTATCAGTTTGTTGGGTCTTGTAGGTGACCTTGTCGAGTTTTTGACCTGAGACCCCTTGCTTATCTGGAACACTACCATTGTCCATTTCTATTTTGCAAAGTGTTATGGCTGATCTCCAGTACAATAGCCACAGCTGACGTTATGTTTCACTTATTCGACTTTGTCACACAAAATCTTCTCCTGGTTCCTTTTTTTCTATAGTTCCCTGGTTCTTGTGGTTCTCATACAGTACCGGACAGAAGTAACCTAACACGGAACACGTTACTGGAACGCAAGTAGAACGCGAAAAAGAACGCTGCGGGAACGCCAGAGGAACGCCAAAATTTCTGGTGAGCTGGAGCGCGTTCTGAACAAGAACGTGTTCTATTGAGAACGCAATAACGCATTCCATTGAGAACGGGAGAATGCGTTCCATTGAGAACTGAGTTATGGTTCGTGCAGAGACTGTAATGTTATTGCAGCGTGCTAACAATATTCTTTGAAGTTCTGTCGAAGCAAGTTCATCGTTTTTCTTCATTTCTTCGTCAATTACATCAAGTTTAAGTTTCAGATTTCGTCCTTTGCGTAATCATAGCGCGCTGGGGCCAAATAAACTACTTCAGAATGGAAGATCAAGGTGTACTGAGTCATCAAACTTTTCCTTATGATCGGTGCGCTCGCTTTCAAGTGAGTTTTGCTTACTGACCGAAGATTTGTAGCCAGAATTTAAAGCAGCTTCCTGAACTTCCGTAAAGAAAAATAGTAATGTACAACATTATTTCGAAGATGAATTCGACCTTTGGAACTATTGGTAAAGCCATGGCCGATAAACTGACCAAAAAGTTGGCCGCAAAATCTCAAGCTTTCGCTTTAATTAACATGAAGAATATAATTTGAACATGCGGTCACGCAGGGAAGCACGTTTACAAAACTTGGTCATTTTTTTGCTTTCAGAAAGTTGTTTTCCCCTCATCCTGAATGAAACTTTATTTTTATTGAACTTCTTGTCACGTTTCCTTCATTTGATTGCCTATTTGTGAATTTTAGAAATTATGAACAGTGTTTTCGTTTGCACGCTGGATTTCTGCATATTTAATTTAGTTTTTTTTAATTTAGTTTTTTTTAGTTTTTTGTTTAGTTTCTTCGCTTCGTTCAAATATTTTATTTGAATCTTATTCAGCTACTCCAGGGTTCGTACACTTATGACCCATCAAAATTCCATGAGTTTCCATGACTTTTTCCATGACTTTTTGAAATATTCCATGACCTAAGTTAAGCTACTGCCCTCCGGCAGTAGTGTCAAAACAATCATTTATTCAGCTGAAATTACATTTGATTTTTGGACTCGCCAGTTAATTTTTCAACTTTGGATCTTAATGCCTTTCATTCATAGAAAACATACTGATTTTCCATGACTTTCCATGACCTACACCTAAATTTCAGGACTTTCCAGGCCTGGAAAATGAAATTGTAAAATTCCATGACTTTCCAGGTTTTCCATGACCTGTACGAACCCTGTAGTACAGAACTGCAGAGAAAAGAACTAAATGGGCACTAATTTAGCACAGTTGAAATATCATTTATGTCAAAATAATGGTCTCGTTTTTACGGTCTTTATGATTTCCAACCTTTATCTTTCTAGCCCTTTCGCAGCGCTGTAAATATTTCGTCGCTCGGCGATTAAATTTTTGATCTCTTGCTTTCTGATTGATTTTTACATGTGTCTTTCGCTTTTATTTTCCGTTGTTGTTTTTTTTTTTAATGTAAACCGTTATAGTACAAGGATGAACCGCGGATTCTGATGTATTTGCTTTCGTTTTGTCCTCCGAAGTCGATAATTAACTCATTTTCGCATATTCAATTTCTCGGCTCTTGTGGGAGTCATTTTGTCGCGCGGAAAAGCATAAATAAAATTTCTTGTTTTCTGAGCAGTTTTACACATCCAATTGACTTCTTTTTGTTGAAACATATTTTTAATATTTTGGCCCTTCATGTATTTAACTTTGAAGAAACAATGTCGTGAAATCTGATCTTGTGTCTGTGGTTACTGCGCATATGGTTTATTTTTTGTGCTTTCGCTCGCTCCTTTCGGAAAGCTCGTCTTCAGGGAAGAACTAACCAGAACGCGTTCTACTGAAATTCTAAAGAAAATTCAGAACGCGCTCCTGCGTTCCTTCCATTCTGAAATTTTCTTTAGAACGCGTTCTGTTTTGCGTTCCAGAATGTTAGGGGAACGCCAAGGGAACGCCAAAGGAACGCTAATTGGAACGCTCCAAGAATGCGTTTCGTGTTGATTTTTCTGTTAGGTTACTTCTGTCCGGTACTGTAGTTCTCATGGTTCTTGTGGTTCTCGTGGTTCCCGTACGTGGTTCTCTAGTTCTTGCGGTTCTTGTGGTTCTCTGGTTCTTTGGTTTCTTTGGTTCTCTGGTTCTTGTGGTTCTTGTGGTTCTCATGGTTTTCCAGTTCTTGTGGTTGGGTACCCTGTTGCACTAGTTGCCAGATCTCCAGCGATTGGCTCGGCATGTGACCTTTCCCACTCAATTTCAAGAAGGTGGGCGAGGAAGAAATTCGTTCTGTTCAGGATCTTGAAAAAAGGCTTTCCAGTGTTTCGTTCCCATTCCAAGAGGTCATTCCACAAAGTGTTATTGAGTGGTTCGATATTTTTGCGAGAAGTCATGGCACCACCAGGGAGCTGTTGTTAGTTAGTGCACCACTTAGTTAGTTAGTTAGTGTTGTTAGTTAGTGCACCACTTAGTTAGTTAGTGAAACACTCATGAAAGTTTGGGAGAACTCGAAAAAGCTGTGGAAACACTCGCCTGCGGCTCGTGTTACCACAGCATTTCTCGTTCTCCCAAACTTCCACTCGTGTTTGTATAACTCGATAGAAACACGGTACATGTTTTCTATTTCTTAAATATTAAGCATTGGCTCTGACTTCGTGTAGAAGACACAGCTGACGTACAACAATAGAATACAAAAAGACAAAAGAACGAGGAAAACAATGGAGACAATAGGTTTGTTTAGCGGCGTTCTTTTGTTTAGTGTACTGCGTCTTCTACCCGAAGTAAGAGCCCAAGCATTGCAACCATTACCTTGCTCGTGGTCTTTGAGATTGACTCGGCTCATCTTCCTGATCGAAAAACAATGCAAATTATTGAACAACTTTGGACTCCATTGCTACAAATACTGCTCATTACAAACCTCCAGCTCTTCCAATCTTCTCCTTTTGGTCTTGTCTTTCGCTTTTGGCATTGCGTTTGTGTAAAAATAACTCCTGATCCGGCAGAATGTCACATCAACCTCACAATTGATTTCATGTCGATTTCGCGCCAAACTGTCCGCTTGCTCAAGCGCTTATGTTTTTGCGATAAACTGCTGACATGAGCCTGTTTCACCTTTGGCCTTGGCCCGAGGTCCCTTGGCCCAGTTCCCCTCTTTGAAGGCGGAACGTCTTACTCGAGTGCAGTGGCGAGAAGTGGTTGTTCATCCGTTTCAGCTGTTTTCCTGTTACTTTCAATCAACGTTTCCCTAGAGATGGCTGCTGTACCTAAAGGCAGGAAAATTGTTAATGACACTACCCCAATGATGTGCACCATCGAGGGTATTGCCAAGAAGGAACATGTTGTAAGAAACAAACTCGTATTTTTTGTGTGCATTGTCGGAACCGCTGCAAATGTGTTATTTTATGTTTCTCGTTCGGTTATTATGTCGCAGGATTACATTATGAAGGTGCAACGGGGAATCAACCATGACGACTCTTGGCAGGTTAGTTCAACCGCATAAGATTGGCGTGTATAAACTTTCATCATAGAACTATTAGCTTAATTTTGCGCTAAATTGCTCCGGCGCCGGTACCAATGTACACTGTACATAATTAGGATTGTGGTTATTAAATAAATCTTATGTCATCCGAATCCCCGGGCTACAATTAACTTCAAGGTCCCTGGGGATTTATTAAGTTAATTTGCATACATGTTTCTCTCGTCGTTATAACTAAAAAGACAACAGTTTTAGTTACAGATTGACGAAATCAGTAGTAAATTCTGATAGTTAAGCTTACTTATTTGTTGAAATCATATCTGATATGCATGGCAATCACATGCCAACTGAAATCAAATGATAGTAAGCTTACATGCATAAATGTCACAGTTTAGTACATGTTTTGTTCAGGTGAGAAATTAGATCACACTTGAACATTGATTTCAAAATTTGGACCACTCCATTTTCTCACCCATTCCCATCCAATAACTAATTAAATGTGCTTTTCATAATTTACAGCCTGGCGTGCCCAATCGGTGAAAATCGATCTTCGGAAGGCAATCGATATAATCAATATATAAATCAGTAATAATTAATCAATTATTATTGATTGCTTCAAGTAATCGATGAAAATCGATACTCCCAATCCTAGTCCTCGTACTTGCTATCGATTATATCGATTATCATCGATTGTCATCGATCTTAGTCAGTAACTCTTGAAAGAGGATACCTTCAATTTCAGACTTGCTCCCAGGACTTGTTGCATATACAGCCTGCTGTCTGGTCGAATATATAATTTGTTATTATCTTTAATGTGCGAGTTGGCCGTTTTTGTTGAGGCGTTACTGTATGTGATTCTCAAGGCACATGCAATCTTCATTTCTGTAACTGTGCCAGGGCTCAAGACTATTGGTAGCCAACTAGCCACAGACTAGTAAAAATTCCATTTTGGCTAGTGGTTTTTGCCCTTCACTAGCCATTTTGGCTAGTGAAAATTTGTGAGCACTACATTTAGAGGCCCAGAGGAAAACAATTACCTTATTATAGGAATATAACGAAGCATGTTAATAACGCGAGCAAAATTTCCGCGTCATAAAATTAACGCGAATTTTCCAAAAGTCATGTTTACATACATTTAATTAACGCGAATTTCCGTGCGGTATGTTGCATAATTAAGACGTTAATATTTTTTCGCACTCATTTCATTAGAAAACAACAACGTCCAACAACAAAATTTACTCTTTATTTCCGGCAAAAAAACATAAGATACTAAGGCATGAATGGATCCAGGGTTGGAATGCGCACCTTCCTGGCGCTTTCTACTGCCTCCGTTATTCCTGCAGCTTTCCATCCATTCAAGATGATTTTCCTCCCTTTCTCGCCTTGCAGGATAACCCTAACCCTAAGGACATTTTGAACTTAATATTAAATGATGATGCGTCAACCGACTCTGACGGAAACGTAGAGGAAGTGTAACTTTGCTTATAATAAAGGTGTCTTTAAATAACGATGCTTTCAATTAACGTCATTTTAATTAACAATGAGGTAAATTAAGATACATAAAATTAATGCGAAGTTTTGAAATTCGCGTTAATTACATGCATTGTTAATTTCCTATAATAAGGTAAAAGTTATTTGAAATTTTTCGCAAAATGAGCGCACCATCTGGAGGTCAAGTACGCTTTGTTGGAAAATTTGAATGATGCCTATTAAGATGGCAACTTTTAAATTAAGTTAAGATGGCACAAATTATTGAGTTCATGAAAAATTGTGAATCGGCATTTTGAAAGAAAGGAATGTTCTTCGACAGTGTGTTCAGCGAGTTGTGTGAGAATTTCTCACAGAAGTGAAAACTTCGTTTTTCGCTGTTGTGCGACGTTATAATTATAACGTCGATGCCGCGTATGTTTGCAACGTACAGGTGGAACGAATTGTTTTGTTCAGAAAATCATGAATCAGTATTTTGAAAGAAAAGAATGTTTATTGGCGCCACCAGTTCTGAAGTTTTGATGCCGTTTCTGTGAGAATCAAGGGCATAAAAGCTTTGTACTTGTTAGTTGTTCATTCAAAACACACTGCAGGCTACACAGGCTAGCATTTACTTGACTTCAAGCGATGATGGATATTAGAGTATCTGGCTAGTGAAAAATTTGTTTTGGCTAGTGAATCAAACCTGTCACTAGCCACTGGGCTAGCAAGCTGAAAAGTTAGTCTATCGAGCCCTGACTGTGCTATTAGCTACCCGATCAGTAGCTCCAGTAAAAAAGTCACCGTAAACTTTATTGACGTTCAAGTGGCTTTATGAATGCAATAAACTTTTATTGTTGTTAACGTTGTTGTTGAGACGTTAAATAGTTTAATATTAATCTTGTGATGCTACCGTTTTACTAGCCTCCTACGCAGACATTCTTTGGGCTCGTCACGCAATCTTCCTCCCCCACGAATGTCTGCTGAAACGAATGGGCACATTCCTTACCCTTTGTTCAAAAAGATCAGCCAGAGAGCACGTGGAGATCACCGAAGAGCCAATAGACGCTTGGTTATTGTTCAATAGAAAGCCAATCATAAGCTGTGATAGAACAACCCCCAAGAGGGTGATTAATTTTCCCATGTTTCTTATTACTCACGGAAAACAGATTCCAAATCCTTGCTTCGTGTATGGAAGAAACTCCGAAAAAAATCGTCGGAAACAACTGTCTTCTATGCAGTTTTCCGTTAATCCCTCAGGCGAGAATAAGAGTGTTTGGCAAGAGTTCAGTGGACATCGCACACTTAATTGAATGCGCTGTGGAAATAGACTTGAGTGTGTTTTCGTCCAGCAACCCATATTGTGTAATTAGGAGAAAACTAGAGCCGTTAACTGAATCGTACGAAGGCATAGGCCTGCATGATTGCCGTTGTTATCTGCGTGTTGCTTCGTTGAGTTTGACACCTCTATAATTTGCCATGTGTTAGTGTATTGTCTTGGCTCATTTCTATTGCACGATTTGTTTTTAAGTCTCCAAGTATTTGCTTTTAAGGGACAAAATATGACATTTACTCTAAACGTGTTGCTTACTTGCATTCTATACCTACATTGTGACGGGCCCGGCTATGATTAGAACTGTTTGCAAGTACAGTCGGTAGATTCTTATCACTGACAAGTATCATATTTGTCCACGAACACGAAATGCCCTTCATAAACAAGAGTGAAGCGACACAGAGGTCCAAAGACCGAAAAATAAACGGCAAATGTACAAATGCCACGAACTGTTGGAGTCGTGTTTGGCCTGTCTTTTATTCACAATCATCAGCTTGATAAATAAGCGCCTTCCCGTTCCCAGTCGGTAGATTAATGAAGACGTCCACCTTTTTCTTCACAAAATATTCCATAGCTTCTCGCTGAAAAGGATTCAAATCGACGATTTTGAAAGTCTCGCAAACCCGTTGGAAGGCCACGCAAATATCCCCTATTTAGTTTCTTACAACTTCGCGTGCGAAAATTTACCAAGGTTCAAAGTTCGCTGCCTTGATCGGGCAGTGCGCTGTGATTGGTCTAATTAAACAACCCGTTCGTTTCAGCAGACTTCGTGGGGGAGGAAGATTGCGTGACGAGCCCAAAGAATGTCTGCGTAGGAGGCTACCGTTTTACAGAGTTAAAAAATTAAATTGACACGGTCAAGAAAGCAATTTAATCAAAAGAAAATGGGCTCCAACAATGAAAAGTTAAATTCTTTGAATTCCTTTTCTTTTATCGCAAATAAAGCTAATCTCTTGTGCATTATGTTTTTCATTGAAATTAAAACGAAACAAGAAAAATCGATAATAGCAATGAAAATCGATGGCAGTTGTTGCAAATCGATGAAAATTGATACTCACAATTTTCTTGGTGATCGATTTTCATCGATTTCCGATATTAATTGATTAATTAATATCGCTTATATTGATTGATATTGATTATATTGATTATTGGTTTTCATCGATTGGGCATGCCGGGTTTACAGCTCTCTGAACATTTCACATGTAGCTCAGAATACAGGATATATGGGTGTTTGATGGTAGAGTTGGGTTGGGAGGGGAGCTTTTGGGAAGCAGATTAATCGGCAGGAAGAAAGACGAAAGGACAGGGAAGTGTTATTAACTGGCATGATAGGAACTGGGTGATTCTGGTGAAAAACTTAGTTGAAACAATAATATTAGTCTGCACCAATTCAGGGCCGGGAAAAAGTGCCCTCTGGTTATCTTGGTCAAGAATATTTTCCTGCTGGCCGAGTATCTTGTAACTTGCTCAGGCAGTCATCTGTTGGCTAAATAAAAATAGAAAGTAAACTAGGGCATTCGCAGGGAAAACAAAATTGAGAGCTCCTTGAATTATGCACAGGCCTCTTACCAATAACTTGTTGAGGACCTTGACAAAACCAATGAACAAACATTGATTGAAAACAGAACCAACACTGGCAATAGACAGAAATTGACTGTAACTCCTCTATGCTGTTTATATGAACTTTACTCAAAAATAAAATTATGATTATTAATATATTTTACACTGTGTTTTCTTGGAAGGTGAAAAATGAAGAATTGATAACTTGTTTTTTCATTGTTTTTGGAAAAAAATGGAAACAAATGAAACTAGAAACTTTAGAACGTTTTGTTTTCAGTTTCAATATTCTAATTTCTCTGTAATGATATTTTTAAAAAATGATGCTGAGGTTCGTGCATAAATAAAATTTAAAATTTGTACATGTACAATAACCATGTATTTTTTACACACTGTACGTTTTAATATAACACCTTTGGAGACATTAATGACATTTCCGCCCATTGCTACTGCACATCTCTAGACAGTGTGCAAGCTATTCATTAGGCACGGGCGTTCCATGTCGTGTCTTTCAAGAGGATGCACCAAGTCAAAATTTGACAAAATATAGAGCTGATGACCTTCCTTTTCTGATTCTTTCCATTATACTAAAAAACAAAAAAAATCTGTACGTGGGAAGTTTTAATGATTTCTTATAACTAGTAATAGTTATCACTAAAGCTGCCCCCGCTTTCTTTTATTTCTGCTCATTGAAACAAGAATATTGAACGTTATTGTTCTAGTCGGATACTAAAAAAAAAACAATTGTCTTGATATGAACTCTTTTTTATATAAGAATATATTTTGATGTGACATCTTGGCCTCGCTACGAAAAGTGGTGTCCAGAGCACATGCACAATGTGCTGAACGCGATCCAGATCCAGAAACCAAACACTTGTACTTGATAGCCTAATAAATTCTAAATAAAACGAAAATGCCATAAGCTATAATGTAAGAATAATACAAGAATATTTTCAGCCTAAAATCGGCAGAAAAATAAGAATATTCAGTCTGGGCCGGAAAAATAACATCCTTAGAAAAGAAAAGAGTGTACGAGCAAACGTATCTCGAAAGCACAACAGAGGTGAAATGTAAACAAAAGTATCGCATTACAGTCGCCATAAATGCAAATTAGAGTCAAGCTTTTTGTCCTCAATGAAAACGCAGCAAAACATTTACATTTGGATCCCTGCCGTAAGATTACTCAGTGAAAATAAGCCATCCAAATAAACGAGATGCCAAAGGAATATTTCAAACTTTATTCCTCCAGAGCTAACATTTGAGAGAACCTAAAACATATCTTGCAATATCAAGAGAAAAAAACTGGCAAAAAAAACAGAGGTGTCAAACTCTGCAAATTACAAGCGGATAACAGCGGAAGCCACACAGAAATATGACCTCTAACGGCTTTACTCTGACGAAATGTCTCCCTGAAAACACAGGATTAGTGCTTAGCGAAATATTCAAAGATCCTCCGATCGTACCATACAAAAGGGGCAAAACTTCCTAAGCGGCTACTACACGTGAATGGGAGTCGCGCAGGCCTGTCACCTTATTGTTATCCTTGGGTAATTCTGACGATCGGAAGGTACTATACTGATTTAGCTATTTAGTCGCAAATGAAGGTTCCACACTGGCCTCGAATTTCGATCTAGTATACTTCAGGACTCTCTGAGCTGTTTTTCCCCCAAAATCCATCTTCAGGATCTCTGAAAGCGTTTTCAATTTGTTTTAGATCATAATCTCGGCCATTTCGAAGCGAGCTAATTTAATCGAGCTGAAATAGTAATGGAGGCCGGCAAATACAAACGCTTTTCAGGGACGCTTGAACTCGAGATCTAAACCAAGGACAAAGCTCGTGGCAAAGACGCCGATCCCGCAAGTCCTCGCACCCGTGTCCCTTTGCTGGCCTCCCATGAGCCTTTGCGGGAAAAACGTCGATCCCTTGCGGGCGTGCAAGCGATCAAATCAAGATTTTTTGCGGCTATATACCGGAAATACCTACATTCTCTCTTCTTCTCTCTCTATTACGCGGGGAGTCCTAAGGTGCCTCCTCGGGTTTTTGGCCCTCTGGGGCAATTATACTATTCAAATAGGGTCAAATTGGTACATGGATACAGGTGTATGTCACTTAGAACTTGCATTTTTAAGGCTAATTCTACCTGATTTACATATAATGGCATATACAGTGTATAGCAAAGATCTACCAAATAGGCCTCTATATGCTGTGTTAAACACACACAACTTAGATATGATTCTTCTACTTAAATATATGCCGATAGTAATGAATCCAGTCAGAATTGCCTCGAGTGACTGGAAATCCTTGAGATGTTATGGTCTGTGCTATGCCTTATCTTCAAAACGAGTTTGGTGACCCCCAATTTTTTTACGTTTTTAATCTTATCTTATCATTCTCTACCTGCTGTCATAGTTTAAAAAAAGTCTGTACATGGGTCAGGAACTTTTGGGCGTGAACGTCCTTAAGCTAATAACAGCTGTACTTTATCCTATCTCTTAAATGATACAAATAATCACTACTGACATTTACTCAGTTTACTAGCTGTTAAAATTCTTGAATCACACTGAAGTGTTTATTTTTCAATATGTATTTCATGGGTCAGAACTGTTTCATATGAGACTTTCATAGAAATAGAATACATGCCGGGGAATTTAAAATTTGATGATCAACACAATCACAGTTGGGCAATTCCTTGTTATAGACGTTTCAGTCAGAGGGCAAATTTTCAGACATACATGTAAAGTATTTTTTACAAATTTAACTTATCTTTCTCAGTTTTTGTTTAAAATTTGTACAAAACTTTAATGTTCAAGTCAACACAAAATACATTTTCAGATGATGTTTTTCGCCACATTTGGTGTTCTTGTTGAAATGATGTGAAAAATATTCCATTATGGTCATTATGTAATGTCCTTAACAAAAGAGGCTTAAATTATTCTTTTTTTCTCCACAAGTAAAGCTTGATCTTGTGAGTTAAAATCCTTTTACATGTAAGTTCAATTGCTGTCAATAACAGAGTTTAAAACAAACACGTTTTTTATTGACACCTTTTGTTTGAACAATGAAATCAAAGTTTCTTTTCTGCTGATAGTTACGTACTATGTGACAACTATTTCAATTGTTATCAGATTTTAGAAATAAATGTGTCCCTGAGTAAAATAATTCATCATCATCATCATCATCATCATCAATGTTTATTTAAACACGAAATCATATCGTTTAACATGTTCTTCCTAAGAATCGTGTTTAAAACTAAACTAAAATACTCTTGACTAACCAACTATTGACTATAATGTTAAAAATACAAAAACTTACATTATGAATAATAAGAGTTACAATGGGTCAAGGTGTAATTTAAAATTTGACAGCTAATGCTAGCTACTTTTTCAGGCTTTTCATTGGTCTGATTAATCAACAACCTCTCTTGTCTGTTCACCACAGAGCAAACGTTCAGCATTGTGTTGTTATCTAAAAGTCAAATTATGACTGATACCATATTAATAACAAAATAATATTTAACTTATATCATTATTCTTTTCCAAGGTTGTGCATCGTTATAGCGAATTTGTAACTCTACAATCAAGTCTTGAGGTACTGACAGAACAGTTTGCATTGCATGACATGTTTACATGTATATGTTACATTTAATTTTTGGTCTCAGTTAATTTTATAATTACTAGTTACACTGTAGTCTTTTTTTTTCTAACTAGGTGATTTTCCCCTTTTTTCGAGGGGGTGGGGGGTGGGGGAGGGTGTTTCTTAAAAAGAATAACACACTCACCACCTGCCCTAATTTTTCTGCTAAAAATAAATTGTAAGTCTTGCCACTGGCAATACTCTCATGTACTGTATGTACAAAAGTCATGTACATGTAACATACTCTTTACAAATTCTGTCCTTGATTCAGATATCAGGTATTGACCTTCCCCTGCCACCAAAAAAAGTATTTGGTAACATGGATGCTGCATTTATTGCTGAACGGCAGCAGGGTCTTCAGGTAAGTCACGTCTACCATGAACAGTCTTGATGTGTATTTTTGTGCAAATGCAAAATAAATTTAATAATGTACAGGGTTGTCAAAATAAGCCGGCAACCGGCGTATTTCACCAGCTATTTTGAATACTGCGCTGGCTACTCCGAATGTTAGTAGGTCAGTTCTGAGTGTGATATTGGAGAAATGAAATGGAAATGGCCGCCTACTTTTTGGATGGAACCTCCTACTCAAAAACCTACTGACAACCCTGATGTACTCTCAAAACTTGTCCAGAATCACTTGAGATGGGAAGTAATGGGTACAGAATGTGCATACATGTACAAATGTAGTTTACTGCTTTTCCCTGATGGCTTTATAAAATTAATGTAGCTAAATGTTTGAGCTAAGCTGCGAGCAACTGTTTTGCCGACAGAAGCTTTATGACTGTACAGTGTTTGTGCAATAGCCTTCTCATTCCCATTTATAATTTCCATTTATTAATAATTTATTTTTTTGTTGTTGTTGCCACTTCAAGACCTTGAGTTCATACAGCTGTGACTGAATGCAAGTGCCCAATATTTTGTTTTTTAGAAGTACATAAACTTCATACTGGGCCATCCAATTTTGACCCGGCACATTTCTGTAAAGAGATTTCTTGACCCAGCCAACTACTCATTGGACTTTCAAGGCAAGTTTCCCACTAATTATGTGTCAAAATGCTGGTCTATGAGAGAGTGCTGTATAATGTGAAAACATTTCAATAGGCTGTTAAAAGTAAATCATTGGGTAATACAGAAACGTTTGAAAGGTTTTCAGTTAGTGTGAACCAGGCAAGTGCCATCATGATAGAATATCTCAATGAAAATAAAATCTAACTAAAGACAATTTACATGACTTGTACACATAGTGCAATACATGTGCATGATTGGACAACAGTTTGTTAGTTAAAAAGGAACAACTACACATACATGAATCATTGAACATGATGTTATTTACTACAAAAGATAGCTGCAAGAAACCTGAAAAATTACGAACATTTTAAACTTAGTAATTAAAGCTACAAGACTAGTGAGTACAAAATGTACAATGTAGACCTACATTAGTAAATGCATGCTAACTGAATGTTATGTGTACTGTGCATACGCAATGTCTTAATTAACAAATGGTAAACGCCATAGCATGTACTATTGAGTTATGGATGCATGCGGGAAGTTGCTAAGCATGAAAGAAGCGTTTTGCACGAGGCGACTAGCCGAGTGCGACTCTAGCTTCTTGAGTGCTTAGCAAATCTCTCAAGTGCATCCATAACTCAATAGTACACACTGTAGAGCTTACCATTTGTTTTATAACATAACATTGAGACATTGGAACAACAGAAGTCATTTTATTGAGCTACATCACAAAGTGCGGGCCTTGCTTTTAGTTATTGAGTACGTCAGCAGCATACACCCATGGGCAAATAGTAGATGCTCAATTAACCAATCAGAGGGTGTAGCTTGCTTTAGTTATGTTATAAAATTTTATAGAATAAAAATTAATTACAGTTGAACTTAGATGATTTGTTTGGTAAGTAAGTTAAGCTGTGTCATACTACTGAATTACATGTACTTAATCAACTTATAATTTCTCATGCCACAGAGATAGCCATGCAAAATGTAGCCATGTTCTTGAGATCAGTTCCAAACTGGGAAATAGTTGAGCCATTGCCTGACATAGGTAAATAAAGATTTTTTTTTCTATATACATGTACCAGTTTTAAATGAACTTTTTCCTTAGAAGTACAGTACATGCATGTACATGTACCTCCTTAGTTCAAACTGGGTGATCACTTATGGGGATTTAACTCCACATCAAGCTGTTCAGCAGCAGTAATGTGTAACATAGTTAGTAT
>JAHPZR010015801.1:0-5000 GCA_019787425.1 Platygyra sinensis | reverse complement strand
CAACATTGTTTGCTGCCTCCACTTCATGTTGAAACTTTCACGTGAGAACAAATCTGCCACTGCGCCGATACATGCACGTTCAAATGACAGTCCGTGTACACGAGTAGACTTTTCTGCTAAACAAATCTCTCACTTCGAAGATCAAAAGGTACATACAGTAACCGCACTGTTTATTAATTATTTTCATCAGTTGGCGTTTAGTTATTTCCTCGAGAAGATCAGATCACAATGACGTTGGCGAAACAGAATTGTGTAGTTAAAAAAAATTTGAAATACGAAAAGTACCCGGCGCAAATGCTTGAAGTAGCCGGTGACTTGCTCCGGGCGCCAGCTAAATTTGAAAACCCTGTGGATATTTTCATAGAAATGGTGCAGTATAAATTTCTACCAGTATTATTTTATGATTGATGTCAAGTGCATTTAGGCAACTGCATAAATGTAGTAGCAGGAATTAAATTGAGTTAAATTACTTTTTGCTATCAATATTTTGCAGCATCCTTATATCTGTCCACCATCATTTACCACATGTAATTCAGAGGGAATCATAATTGTAAGGAATTTTATGCCAAATGGAACACTAAGGGATTGCCTGTGTAAGGTATCAACAATGTACAACTTACATTACTATTGCTTTAACTCAGTGTATATATTTGTTTATCTCAGTGATAAATTTCTATTTATTTACTGTGTAATATGTTTTTTTTTCTTTTAACAAATTTTCCATTGTTTGCCCCAAAAGCACCTACATGTAGGCTTATCAAGGGGGCTTACAATAATACAATAATCAGGCTAAAAAAACAGACACAAACAGCACACAAAGTTACAACAAATAAATTTACATTATTACAAATGTATTAATTAAACAGTTAAACAGTGGCCATCGAAAAGCGATTAGTATTGATTATAAAAGTCTGAACTTCGTGAAATAGAGCACAGTTGATATCATAATTTGCAGATTTAACGCCTTACAAAAGAAAATTAAGTTTTTTAGCATCGCTGCTGGATGACAACATTTCACCTAGAATATTAGCAGCAGAGGTAAGGAGAAGATTACGTTGGGTGGCATACCTGGGGCAAATAAAAAAGAAGTGTTTCACCAATTCAGTGTTAAGACCGCACTCGCATTTAAAGGTTATGTGCAATGGTTAATTTTAAACAAATATTCTCTTAGACATGAAAAACCAAGTCTTAGACGGGTGTGATAAACAGATGCATATGCATGCCTAGAAAAAGGAGAAATTAAATAACTTGCTATAACAATGTTTATGGTTTGTTCAACATACATTTGTGTAACTTAATAAGTGTTAGTTGAATTAAATTTTCTCTAATGACTATAACATTAGCATATTACTTTCTATGGATAAACTGAAAAAAAGATTGAAGTAACTAACTTGTAGAAAATGTATACATGAATGTAATTTCAATCTTCTTTCTTAATAGTGTATTATCTGTAAGCGTCACTGCACTGACCAGTAAAGAATCATTTGCCTTGTTAATCTTGGAATCTCCAGAATTCTTTTTTTATCAGTACATGTACATGTCTGAACAGACACCTGATTGTGCTTATAAATGAATGCCGAAGTAAAACATTTTCATCCCTTCATGTATACACTTTCCTTGCATGCCTTTTGACTCGGCGTACTAATGAGGAACTTGACACAGGTTAATAAATGGACTTATTATAATTTTGCAAATACTACGGTACATGTATGTACATGTAACACATCTTAAAAAAAAACAACAACAATTGTTAGCCTTGGTTTTGAATCCATTTATTGTGTATCGATGATCAAAAAATTTTATTATTACCTTATGATTTTTAATATTTCAGGCAAAACCAAAACTAAATCAACTTAAGAAGTATGGAAATCCAAAGTCTAGAGCTGTCTTGCATGAACAGAACATTCAGCTTTTTGGAAGACAGATCTTAGAGGTGAGCAAAAGTTGTGTTGAAACTAGTGTACATTCAATGTACAGCATCATAGTAGAGTGTGATATAATAGACTTCTAGTAATTTATATTACAGTAACTGTAACTGAAAGTAATGCATTTGTGCTTTATCCTAAAATAACAATTTATTAGCTAGGGAAAGTATGACAGTGTAACTTTATTCCAAAATATTTTTCATACATGTAGCTGTCTTGTTGAATAGTTGTATATTAAGGCACTTGACTAGAGATACAGCTGTAGCTATTAGCTTTGTTCACAAAAAAGGCTTGACTCCTGTAAATGAGAAATTAAAAGTTTTATTTCACTTGAATACTGTATGTACCTACTGTAAACAAACCATACATTCTGCCAGTACACTAAATACAATACATATGTATAAGTCTGTAGCTTTCTTTACAACAGCAAGCAGATCAACACCACTTTGTGTTGGACTAAATTCACAGCCTGTTGGTTCAGTCTTGTTCTTCTTTGTTTTTCAGGCATTAAAATTTTTACATGAGAAAGGGATTCCATATGGTAAGTATTATCAGCAGGAATACTCTTTCTAATGAATTTGTCTCCATTGCTGGAGACAGGTGCACAGTGTCAAATCTTGAGAAACCATTAGTAAACAATTGATTCAAATTTGCCCCACAAAACAAGTACATGTGTACGTTAACCACTGACTGCATATTAATGCTTAATCTTTAGATTCAGATACTTTTTGGACTAAAAAAAATGTACAAAATAAAATGGTATTCCATCATTCTACATGCACATTGTCCAAATTGGCGACAGAATTCTATGAAACAGTAAACAATGATGTACATGTTCATATGTAGGTACTGCGTGTGACCAGTGGACGGGTGAAAGAAAAAGCAAGTCAACTGTTCATTTCTGCACACTTACACTTGCGTTGTATCACTGAAATAATGCATTGTGAAGTAGAACCATGACTCACAATAGCCTCTACCATTGCAGGTCATTTACATACAGGAAATATTGTCATGGAAGGAAACGTGTGTAGGTAAGTGTGCAAAACCCTTAGGCTGGTCACTTAGTAACTAAAGGTTCTTTTCTAACACAGCAGCTAGATTATAAGTACTGTAAGATTCCAAAAATAAGCCCCCAGACTTATATTTTTCAAAGGCCCTTTTCGAGGGGCTCATTTTTGGAAGGCCTTCTATTCTGAGGGGCTTATCTACGAGGGAAATTTGCGTTTTCAAATTGATTTAGCTAGCCTTGCAGTTGGAGGTAAATTTACCAGTTTTACTTTGCTCTATTTTGTATTTCTGGGTGACTTTCCAAGTACAAGCTTATATTTGGAGAAGCGATTTAACAGAGGCATTAATGCTATAAGAGGCTTATACCGGGAGGGGCTTATTTTCGGAATTTAACAAGTGCTATATTATTTAGCCTCTTTTGAGTCAAATTCTGTCACTGTAGTATCCCTGACTTAATAACATTTGACGAACATAGTCAAAAAAAAAAAAAAGAAGGAAGAGCAGTAGCTGTGGATTTCTTTGTTATAAGTATTTTCAAGTGAGAAGTTTATTAACAATTTTCTGTCTTCTTCTCTACAATTTTAGATTACTAGAAATTGAGAATGGCTTGATGGGTATTCCCTCCATTCACAGACATCGCTATGTTCCGATGAAAAAAATACAGGTACTTGTTAATATGACTTTGTATTAGTAATTGACCTATTTACTTTTTAATGAATGAAACTCTGTTTCTAAGATGATTTGCACATCTACCCATGCACCTAACCTGTCCAATGCTCCTTATTTATTGTTATGAACATCAAATAACAATGTTTTGTTTTTATTTTTAACAAGAACTGCAAGATTGGCAACTATGTCAGATAATGACCCCTTTTGTCTTGACATGGCAAGTCGTAAAATTCCTGTGGGATTAACGAACATTTTTCATTCACATTTGCTTCCTCCATAGCATAACTCTGTACTTCACGTGATAAACACCCAATACAACTCACAGTTCTCTGCTAAAAGGGTATCTTCGCGTACTTACTACTGTACAGCAGTTAACTTACATTGTACCTCTATCAACTTCAACTTGATCAACTGCCAAGTATTTTTTCATTTGCCACCCACGTAGTCCAACAATTCTTTCAGAAACCAATACCTTGGCCCTTTTGTTTTCATTTTTCAAGAAAAAAAAAAGAAACGAGCTTTTGTGTGCACCGCAATATTTTCCCCTTATTTGTTCTTTTATAGTAGCTTGTGATGGATAAGCATCCCATCCAGACACAAGCAGCAAATGCAATACACCAAAACAGTTCGACTTCATTTTTTTTAAAGCAGATTATCTTCTCTCTTTCTAGGAAAAGGAAGCTGAAGATGTTTACTGTTTTGCTCATGTGTTATACGAGATGGCTTTTGGTGATGCATTGCGTAGCAGCATATTACAGGATGTGCCTCCCAACTGCCCATCTCAACTCGGTAAGTCAGCGCATTAAACTAATCGTAATAATCCTCAGAATGTTCACAGTTATAGGTTTTCCTTTCAGAAGACTATAGCTGCTGAATGTACTGTAGTTTTGCAACTATGGTGGTCCAGGTAATGGCTGCTCGGTTGACCTCTGGGTGAATCAATGCAAGTTCGAACGTGGGTCTGACAATTGGATATCCACTTATCTTTGACATCTAGAACAGGTCCTCTCTCTCTGCCAGGTAGTGCATCAAATGCTTGCCAATGAACTCTCAGTGAAACATCAAAAAATATGGGAGGTTTAGCACTCCATCCAAAGCCAACAATTCTTTTGCACATGATACATTTACTAGAGTCATAGAGGCGTGGGTTCGTATCCCTCTCCTGACACCATGTTTCCCAAAGTCGTTCACTCTCTAGCTATCTTTTAATCACTCTTGTTGAACGCCCAACGATTGACGATAAGATCACATTTCAAACCGAGCGACGGTTAAAAGTCAACTTACTTCAACAATAATTAATAGTAAGTAAGTAAGTAAGTAATAACTTTATTTAATAGCTTAAAGTGGTACTGCGACCAAAAAAACAATTCTTTTTTTTTTTTGGGATTTCAAAACTAT
>JAHPZR010015792.1:7500-19127 GCA_019787425.1 Platygyra sinensis | reverse complement strand
TCATGTTTCTTGGAGCTGTCCCTTGGGAGATTTTAATTGACGTGTTAGCCCTCTGAGCCAATGGCAATGGCCAGTACACCAGCGTACTGGACTAACAAAAAATGCCGGTCATCCTTGCAGGCGGTTTCTCAGTTGTCTCTCTCCCAGGTTCCTCGCGGCTTCGGCGCTCCTTATCGCGGCTTTCCCGCTTTCCTAGCGCCCTCAAATTGCTTAAAAACCGCCAAGCTACGCAGGCTAGACTTTCTACGAACTTACGAGTATGTTTGGATAAGCTTGGAAGCGATAGTTGATCATCAGTCGCATTCTCTGACTTGCGACGAGTCAATTCATATCTCAGAAACAGGATCTCTGATGAGCGCTTGTCGGGATTGCACTCATGCTCTTACATCATGACCTTGACTTTGATGTTGACGAAACTGTACAATCTTTGTAACCAAACACGTCACAAGAGGAGGATGTTCCAAGGGTGCATCCTTTACGAGTATAATCCAAATGCAAAGCATTATAACGTGCAACCGCGACTGATGGGAGGGGGTGTGGGAGAGAAGTAACTTGCTTCAAAAGAGTCCAACAGTCCTTTCTGAACCAAAGTTTGGACCCCCCCAACCAAAAATTCCTGGATCCGCCCCTGGAAAGCGTATCAAATGATTTTCGTCCATACAAAACCGGAGAAATCACCGGCGGCAGAAACGTTTGAGAGCACCCTACGTGACGCTCAGGGTAAGTCACTTGATTATCTTGACGTTGTCATTTTTTCTGAAAGGCTTCGTGTTCAAAATGTTTTCCGTTCAATAAATAAATTTTAGCGTTTTAATCGTAATAATACAGCTGCGTTTTCAAATGTATTGGCGTCGCATGGACGGGGCCTAAGTTCAGATACGACAAAAAAAGAAAAGAAAAATTTTAAACAAAATTTGGAATATTTATAGGACTTGCTTTAACAACTGACATGCTGTTATTATGCTTTTTAGTCAAACATCTTGAGGCGTCAGTGGGTGACAGGAAAACACCTGGCGATGTTAACTTCATTATTTGTTTTGACTTTGGTAAAAATAGCAAACAAACTGCGGTTATAAACATAACGAGACAACGCATGTTGTAAAAACTTTCATTTATGAACTTGACGTTTCGTATGCTCCAACATACATCTTCAGAAGTAATGGTTACCTAAACTACAATTAAATTAAAACGCGAAGACTAATACCAAATAAGGAAAGTAACGACAATGAAAAAGAAAATAAACAGACCTAGTTAGTCTGCTGGAAAAATATAAATGGCTAGTAGAGAAGAAGTTTCTCACTGCCAATATTTTCATTAAGCGCTGGTTTCAAATCACCAATCAGTAAGGCTTCTTTAATTTTACAATGTACATCAGACTGTCCAGTGGCTAAAATATCAAAGTGATCCCATATTTTAGTATTCTTTTGTTTACTTGCAAATTAGCCCTTGTTGCCTCGTTTAGGGGAAAATATTCTTTTGAATTTCGAGTTTAAGAACAAGGCAACAAGGGCTAGTTTGCAAGAAGACAAAAGAATACTAAAATGGCGGCCATTTTGGAATAAGGTATAAGATAATTTGGTTTTATCAACTGCTGGGTTGCCGAGGTGATAAAACCAAATTCTTTTGTAATACTACCCACCGACGCAGCACAGAACAGTTTCTTTAGAAATTAACTCCCTTTACTCATTTGTTATAGTAATGATAAGGATAATAATCTTCGTTGTTAGGAAATTTTCCTTTCTTTTCTAACTTTGCGATCCTCCCCTTGAAATTCTAGTATTTTTTTTTCTAGAAAGTGAAATTCCAGTTTTAAACTGAACATCAAATTACGGAATAGGTGATAAGCTTCTCTTATGGACTTAGCCTTCGTGAATACTTTTTGCATTATTTCCGCCCGGACGTTTTGCACAAAGACACTCCCTGCCTTCCCTCCCCCGCCTAGTAGTAGTTGACGTCAAAGCCAGAAATCTCCTGGGATCCCATGAGGGGATTTGTTTGACCGCTTTCTTAGATAGAGCAGAGATAACAAAGATGGCCGACCATTCGCACTGCGAGAGCGCAGAGGTGGAACAACTCAGGTTAGAGTCAATTTTAGGTAGTTTAAAGTTTATTTATGAAGTGAGTCGAACACTTTATGTTTATCTCTAAGATGAAATTTATCCTCGAATGCTGGATTGTCTATACTGCCATTGTTTCCTTTATGTACGTGACTCTCTTTCAATTTATTGCCTCGTCTTTCAATGACTTCAGTTTAGAATGCTTTTCGAGAAAAAAATGTGTGATCTAGTTTTCGATACGTATGTGATAAAGGTGCATTTTCGAAGGGGACTTTCCAGCCGAACTGAACAAACGTTAAAATTTCGTAGGTTACCATCTGCCAATTTTAAGCTTAAGTATAAAGCTATAATATCTCAGAACAGCTATTGCAGCCCTTGACTTCTTTATTCTTTTAGTCATTCTCTATCCTCAGTAGCGGATATTTTGAAGAGAAGGAAATCTATCTGTTACTAAAATGTTAATACTGGAAAGTTCAAGCTTAGTGTGTAGTACAGATGAAATTAAGGTAATACTTCTCTTTTTACTGAAGTTATATTATCCCGATCTTATCCTTCGTATTTCACATTTCCGAGTATCTTTTGTCTATTTTTTATATTTTGAAGCTTGAATATTGATATTCCAATATATACATAACATCAATGTATAAAACATTTAACATTGTTAATAATTCAAACTCACTTAGTAGAGTCCCTTTTGTAAAAATTATTTAGCTTTTTTCATCAATCGATTTTATTTATTCAAAAATCTTGTTACTGTTTTTCTTCATATTTTTTACAGTTCTTTTAAGACAATTTTGTATTGTAACACTAAATCTGTTGTTGATGTTCTACGAAAAATGTTGATGAAAATGAGAAAATGAATCATTTTTTTAGCCATCCATTAGTCATGAGTTCAGCATGCAACACGCCCCATGTAGCTAAGTGTTTGTATTACTTTGCTTCACACTAAATCTTGTAAGTATAATACAAGAATACTTGGAACCTACTTTGAGTGTGAAGGGGTAAAATGTACTTACTTGGACTTTACTTTGCGACCATGGTGTAGTCTAGTTTTTCTTTGTAGTTTGTAATTAACCCATTGACTCCTGGAACTTTTTGCCAAAAATGCATTTTTTGGACATTTTGGTGATTTTGAGGCTGGATCTCGGCCAAATTAGCTTTAATCTGATCAAAAATGCATTTGTAGCACTACAGCTAGCCCTTCTTGCCACTAAAATCACGTTTTATGAACTTTGGGCCTGTGCATGCCCAGAAATCAAAATTTTGAGATAGTTTTTGGACAAGCAGGTGGAAAATTTAAAGTGGCTTCGAACCCCGTTAAAACTTCGCCAAAAGTTGCATCTTATCCTGCTTATCAAAATTCGATATTAAGAAAAAATTTCACTGTGCCATTTTTGAAATATAGGAGCTTAAAGCTGAAATTAAGGGTGTTTTTAGCAAGTCAAAGTGTTGCTATGGTAACCTATTGTGTGACGAAAATAATATCAACCTGTTTACCAGTGATTGGGCAGTTTTTTGATACCAAGATTGTAGCATCAATTGATAAAGATTGGTTATTATTACCCATCAAAATCTACATCTTGGAGAGTTCTAGAAACTGTTTTGAGCCACCTTAAATTTCATTTTTATAGACAGCCTTAACCATCGCTTTTCATATTACTTGACACAAAATGCATTTCTGCAAATTGAAAACCAGCTGCTGTTTCAAGTTTCCAACAGGTCATTTCCTTGCACCTGAAGAACTCTGTTGAACACTGGACAAGTCACACAGAAATGCATTTTCTATAGCGCATGTCCATTTCTCAGTTAGCTAAAGCACTACAGCAAATTCTTTGCTGAAACCTGTGTTATTAAGTCATTCTAGAGAAATACTGAAGATGTCATTTGTTCTCTTGTGTTACTGCTATTGGCGTGTCACTCCTTACCAACAAAGCAACTATTTTCATTTCATGATTTTACTGTCGAACAATCACATTTGCAATGTATATGACTAACTTTACTGCAAAATGATGAAAATGTTTTAAGTAATATACTTTGTCATCAAGTGTGGTGCCAAGATTTTTTAAGTGTGACTTAAAATTTTCAAGTGCGCTTGAGTCAAGTGCTTACTTGAAACTAACTTAATTAGCTTCCATTGTGAAGGCAAATGTTGTGTGGTACTGGCAGAGTGTTGTGGGTTCGACTTTTGTAAGTCTAGTATGTTCTTTGACCCATGTTGGTGTCAAAGATTCAAATTCATGTGAATGAATAAAAGATCATATATTTGAACGTAATGATGGTGCGAGCAAGGAGAATTTACATTTTGATGATCAAACTAAACAAGTTTTTTCTCTTTTATTTGTTGCTATGTTTTCTAAAAGAAATAGATAACATGTTCTCCGTGTTTCTATTGGGTTACTGAAACACTTGTGAAAGTCTGGGAAATGTCGAAAAAGCTGTGGAAACACTCGCCTACAGCTCTTGTTCCCACAGCATTGTTCGTTCTCCCACACTTCCACTCATGTTTCTATAACTTGATAGAAAGACGGTACATGTTTTCTATTTCCTAAATCACTATGATGTTGTGTATGAGTCAAATAATGGTTGAGCTTGATCCCGATTGATCTCATTTTAAGGGTTTAATTCAAATCCAACAACAAGCATCCCCAATTTTTCTGACAAGGGAGCCTCTCCCCAGTGTACTTAGTACAGACAACAATCTAAATTCATAACATATGTGATCAATATTTGATGATTATTTTACAGTTGGTATCACTATAATATAAGTCGTCATGTGGCCGAGGGATTGTTAATGGCAAACGGAAAGGATGGAAGTTACTTACTGCGAGCAAGTTCATCTAGTCCTGGAGAATACTCTCTCTCCGTGAGGTAATTTAAAAAAGTTAGACCCGCGAGATTGATTATTTAAAATAATGTAATTTATGCAAGGCTGTGTACTAAGCCCAAAGGTTCCTAACTATGAAATACATTACTTTTACAGCATCAGTGATAGAAGGCTAATAGACTAACTCAAACTTGATAGAAACAGGGAAAATGTGCTTTGTATTTCTTAATGAAAGAAATCTTTATTACTGATAGGCTTGTTGGTTTGCTTTGCATTATCTTTTGTTATAGATGTGCTAGCTCAGTGAAACATTTTCAAATTGGCTGGGATGGCACACAGTTTAAATTCGGAATGGGATCATTCTCCAATATCAGCGAGTTTGTCGAACATTTTGAAAACAAGCCTTTGATTGGAGGTGATTCTGGTAAGTTAAACACTTTGTAAAGAAATCTTTCAATCAGATTTTAAGAAACGAGTAAAGATGATCAAAGTATGGGCATTCAACAATTGGAGTGGCCGGTACTTGTCTGTGGTTTCCATAGCGGGAAATAATGTAAACAAGGAGTATTAAACTCTCCCTCCAAAGAATGTAGGAGGGAGGCAGAGGCGGTGGTAGGTGTGATGGTCTCCTGGGCAGTGCACTTGACTCCAGAGTGAGCGGTCTGCGTTTGAGCCAAGGCTGGGGGACACTGTTGTGTTCTTGGGTAGGACACTCAGTTAACTCTCACAGTGCCACTGTCCACCCAGGTGTATAATTGGGTACCAGCAAATTTAATGCTGGGGGGTAACCCTGCAATGGACTAGCATCCCATCCAGGGGGTAGAAAGGTCTAGAAATACTCCTAGTCGCTTCATGCTGCTGAAACTGGGACAAGATCCGGCCTGATGAGCCACTTGGCTCGTGTGCAGACTTCACCTTTACCACTGGATGGTATATATACTAGGCGAATTGTCCCTTGTACCTGAGTGGGGAGTCAAGGTACTGTGTGCCCTGGTTGTGTTCACTGTGTCAGTCTTTGGCAAGACTGGGTACTGATGAATTTAATGGTGGGGGATTATCCTGCAATGGTCTAGCATCCCATTCAGGAGAAAGCAGAGAAATGCTAGTTAGCTTAAAATGCAGAATTACTAACAGTGTATATGAGATGTAATTTTTTGGTGCTAGTGAGATTGATTTGAGCTTGTCATAGCTATAGTTACACCTGTAGTAGAAGGTAAACCAAGGCACTTGTCTCAGTCATTTCTCCATTTTGATGTTTATAGTCATCATATATTAAAATGCTCTAAATACCTTGGAAGAGAATTTAACCTTGGGCTTTACATCAGTTGTAACTTTTTCATGGCCATTACCTTAGTCATATTTTTTTGTGCTCGTGGCCCTGGTAATGAATACATCATAGTTACAGCTTGCCCAAAGGTGAAGCCTGAAAAATGGTTTTCTTTGCCCTGTCTGTAACCTTGGTCATCTAACGTGATGTATGTATTTATTGTTGCTCCTGTTAGGGGTCTTGACGTTATTGAAATATCCATATCCAAGGGATATTGAAGAACCAACAACATATGAGAAAGTCAGGGTACATGCAGAATGGGGAAAAAACAGAAAGAGTAGCATGGAAAACAGCGTGTGCGATAATGTACATTCTGTAAGTTGAAATTGTTGAAAGATCATGAAAACTTGAAGTCGTAGTTTATGATCATTACATTCATTGATTCATGTTGTATTCATTCTTCACCATCTACGGGTATATTATGAACTTAAAATGTGACCAGCTGTCAGTTGGCTTGATAGCTCAGTTGGTAGAGCACTGCACTGGTGTAGCAGACATCATGGGTTCAAATCCTGTTCAAGCATGATTTTTTTTCAGGCTTTATTTTCGTAGCTGCCTAAATTGTGTATGTAACTGTAAAAATTGTTTCATTTGACTTTACTTCTTTCTCTTCAGTTCAAATAAATAATCTTTATGCTTCAATTTATCCGTCATAACAGCAAACCTTAATGAGAACGAAATATGTGGCAAGCTCTGTTTGTAAAGGAAATACAAACAACAGTATGGAGAAAAATGGCTATATGAAATTTAACATGTAGCTGGTTTATTAAACTCTGAAAATCCAATACACAAATTTTTTGTTAAATAATTATGTATTGCCTGCGAAGGTGAGGGCAAAACCGCTAAAGAAATCAACACTATAGAACAAGAAAGAGGCAGTAATGGGGAGGAGGAGGGTTGCTGAAAAACTTTGTATGTCAACGAGATCAAGAACACAAGATCCTACGATCATCCATGAATAAGACATTAGTTGCAAAGGCCATCTAGGATTCAAATTCAAACCAATACCCTTGGTTCCATGCTCCCACCTCTCTCTATATATAACATGGTTACTATAAAGATGGTTAACCCTTTAGTGCCCAAGGGGTCTCCCTTTGACGAGTAAAATCGTCTGGCGTTAGACAGAGTAAAATCTATAAGTCACTATTGGGCATTAAAGGGTTGAATTGTCACATAAAATTTTTATTTGCAAGCAAATAATGTCTTTCATATATTCACATGCATAAATGCATATGCAAAAACACGTATAAAATACCAATAAAATAAAATTAAATTAAAATAAAAATTACGTGCTACATGTTTTAACTGTTACGTGATATATATTTTTAATATTCTGTGGCTGCTTTTTTTTCTAGTTTGGATCAAAAGAAGGATATCTTACCAAACTTGGAGGTAAAGTGAAGGTAAGAAACAGATTTACAGTATTGTGCAAAAGTAATGCAAGCAAAATGCGCGAATTTCATTCTTTGTTCCCCTGTAATTTCACGCAAAAGTTTGTGTAAAAGTTCGAACATAACTTCACAATGTTTCGAACGCATTTTCGCTGGAACAAAGAGCGATATATCCAAGAACTTTCGTTGCCTCAACAACAATTCGAGTTACTTCGCTAGCCAAGGCGCGAAATTTCACTAGACACTCAGCAATAGTTTAGCAGCGTTCGGGTAACTCCTCTACATGATTGACTGGTTATGTAACTTACACGAAATATATCTTTGTTTTTTCATTCATGACTGTGCTTTCAATTGAAGCTGATAACTTACGAGTGGTAATTTTCAATCGTTGGATGTGTAAATAAGTCTCGCAGCTAACATACAAAGGGTAGAAATGCCATTTGCAAAGAGTTTTAAGCAATTCTAGCAAGTCTCGACTGTTTTGCGTGGTGTATATCCCATTGATTGAGGGAGGTGTGGTGGCCTCATGGTTAGCGCGCTCGACTCCGGAGTGAACGCTCTGGGTTCGAGCCCTGGCTGGGGACATTGCGTTGTGTTCTTAAGTAAGACACTTTACTCTCACGGTGCCTCTCTCCACCCAGGTGTATAAATGGGTACCAGCAAATTTAATGCTGGGGGTAACCCTGTGATGGACTAGCATCCCATCCAGGGGGGAGTAGAAATACTCCCAGTCGCTTCGTGCTACAGAAACCAGGATAAGCTCCGGCCTGATGGGCCACTTGGCCCGAGTGCAGACTTTACCTTACTTTTATATCCCATTGATCAGCTTGGTCTGTCCAGCTTGGCTAGCCCGCTATAACAAATATCTTTGCTGTTAACCAGATAACGGGGTCTTCACGATAACAAAGACCCTGCTATAACGCACAGTTTTTTCGTTACCGTGGCATGTCGTTATAGCGGGGTTTCACTGTACATTAATTTTCAAAACTCAAACGAAAAAAGATCTTAATAAATCTTAACTTGAACTTTTATCTTAACTTGAACTTTAATTCAGAGCGGGTTTGCTTTTCCCTTTTTCTTATTTTGGCTTAATTACCTTATAATATTGCAATTCGCAATAACTATACAAATTGCCGATTTGAAAGCCTAGCCTAAGAGTAAATACATCAATATTGATAGCTTTGCAGGTCTACCAGAATGTGGTCGATTTGCCACAGAGCCGGTAATCTGAAGCTTCTTGATGACTCGTGTAACGCTTGAAAAGCTGACAACCAAACCTTCGTTTTTTAGGGACGTTAATATCCCACCTGGGGGAGACCTTGTTTGTCAAGGGGCTCAATTCGAGTTCTCCTGTAATTCGAGACTTTCGGCATGATTACAAGTGCTTGAAAGCGAATGACCTTACTTGAAGTGTGTTGCCTGCTCGCTATTCACAATGTGTCGCCATGGTAACAAAAAACACCACCTTCACGGGGACTGGGGTGAGCAGGAAAAATCATTTTGTTTTATACAACATACATGGCGTTCATACAACTTATCACTCAGGTTTCCGCGTGTGAATCAACTTGTTTAAAAAACAAGCTGCGTTGCTTTTTACTTTTGGAATCAAGTTCACTCTTAAGTTTTTTTTGAGACTAACAAGGTAAGTTGTTAACAGTAGCCGATTGATTAATTTACAACTTAAATGAGGAAATGCACTTTCGCCAAGTTTCATGCCGGCACAACAGAGAAATCGAGATGCGAGTTTCATATTTTCTTCACTGCGAAGTTTGCTTGAAAGCACTCAAATCTTTCCAGGAAAGTTCGCTATGAACTTTCACGAGGAGAGAATTGTCGTGCGAAAGATTGCAGCAGACTACTGTGCACTGTGAAATATCGCTTGAAAGATCTGGCCGTTCCAAACAATAGGTGTGGCGAAAATGCGGTGAACTATCGCGATTTGTCAAGGAAATATCGTGTGAATCGAAATTTCTTCCAAAAGCTCCGAAAACCCAGGAATTCCGACGAAATTTGTTTGCATTACTTTTGCACAATACTGTAACAATTAATAATGAAGTTTTTGTGCAAACTAATTTTACATACAGGGTGTGAAATACCATTTTTTATGGTGCAATGCCCGAGTCTAATATCCCGGCTACACTGAATGTGGGAGTTGTTTGGGATGAATGGTAAAAGGCACGGTTTTGTACAGCATGGATTGTGGGATGAAAAAATCCTCAAAGATGTCATTGATGGAAAAGACATGCACTATTTTCCATTTTCAAAGGGAACAAAAGAAAACTATCTTGCCTAGAGCAAGGTTGAAAATAAAAAAAAATGGGCTTAGTGGTAAAAACAGTTGCATCATCAGGAGCTCTGCTATTCGTCTATTGCCATTCTTTTTAAGCAAAGGCCTATAAAGATAACCTTAGTTTTATTGCTTATGTTTATAATTAATAATATAACATAGTGCTCAGCAGTCATTAGCTGCTAAATTATTTAAAGACTATATGTTAAAATAGTAATTATTTTTAGTTCTTTGGAGACATTTAAGACAAACATTTCAAAGTACTTTAATGAGGAATTTGTATGTATTTTAGTTATTTCCTTGTTTTATTTAATATATTATGTCCCACCAAGTAGCTATAGATATATTTTTATTGTTCTTAATCAACTTCTTTGAAAAATTTTAGTGTTGTTGTTGTGTCTAACGACTTTGACTGACAAAATTAAATGTACCGGTAGATGTAGATAAACATTAGTCAATAAGCCAAGGGAGGCAGTGAGTTTTGTTTCTGCGTGACCCTTCATGAATCCCCTTGAGCTCTGAGGTTGAGGGGAAACAAAAACAAAACTCACCATTTCTTGTGGAGTGAGTCATCAAGTCTTTTGTCATACCCTGGAACTCAAAAATAGAAAAAAAACAAAAACTGCAAAAAAAAGTTGTTTTTCTTGATGTTGGTTAAAATGGAAATTTTCTGCGGTTTCAAGGAGCATGATCTGATGAGGTGTGAGTTGAAAGTTCAAGTTGTTATTTTCCTTGGTTTCCTTGGGAGTTATTGAATTTTTTTTGGTTTAGGAATTTACCTGTTAGAATACGACACATGCGACACATTCTCTTCCTATTGAAAAATGCAAATTTTGAGTTGGGAGGTATAAGAATAAAACTTATGGTACATTATTGGGGGTTTTCACATGATGTCACTTAAATTCATATTAGAAGACTATTGATCCTCCTGAGATTTCACATTCATGACATATAAGAGCAACTGAAAACTAGTATTCATACAGAGTTTTGCGCAGAATGGGTCCTTGGTTTTGTGATAGACTACGCTGCGTTTAATTTCTGGTGAGACACGACATTTACATGATGGCTGAGAGAGCTGTAATGTTGGTTAAAAAAGTGACCCATTTCAAGGAATTTGGCTATCTGAAAAGTTCATGTATTAGAAAAAGTATTATTTTAATGTTCTTGAGTTCCTCGAGAGATAAATTCACGCTTTTGTAGCAGAACTCAGTGACAGATGTTTCTGTTGGTTTCTGGCCACCATGTGGGAGCCCATCCGGCTGGGCTCCACATGGCATCTTCATACAAATTTCTAGAAATTTGGGTGAAACATTTCTCCGCATATCTTGCTTAAGAAAAATTGCTGTGACCTGAATCTTGGTGAGGAACTTTGCGTATTTACCTCTGCATTTTTTCCTAGATTCTGGACTTTATCTTTTGAATGGTTTTGACTTCTATTTCAATCTATTTTTAGGGATCAGAGTTTAATTTTTTTTGGAGCACATGTGCGGCCAGATGTTAAAGTTTTAGGGGCACTGCCAAAATTTTAGCGCATGCAGAGTTAAAATTTTAGGCGCAAAGCTTCAAATACTTGGAGCACCTACTTCGTGTTGCAATATGGGCCTATTCTAGCAGTAATGAACTCAACGAAAACAATAAAAGAGTCAAGATATTTCAACAAGAGTTAAGCTTAGACATTAATTACTGAAGCCACTTCGTTGAGTATCCTCACTATCCAATTGCTTGTCGTTTCTCTCTCCTT
>JAHPZR010015792.1:0-2500 GCA_019787425.1 Platygyra sinensis | reverse complement strand
CACTCAATCCCACCAGCAACTTGGCCAATTTTTCTGAAAGTGGGCAGCTTAACATGAGTTGTTGTCAAGATGCAGTTGGACAAGTGCTTAGTGTAATGTTCAACTCTTTCTTGTGAAGGGAGGAGGGTCGTAATTCCTTGTCTTCAATTAACATTTCCATGCGGGTCAAATTTCTTCCGAATGGTTCAGTTTATGCCAGGTATACTCCCATGTTAAAAGGACAGGGGAGTGTGTGATACCTTTTCAGGGTTGAGATGATTTCTGCAGAAAATTTGAGCAATAATGGCAACAACAAAGTTACCAAAAAAGCCTTTTAGCATGGTAATATTTTGAACAAAGGTAAGATCTTATCGAGACTTTAGCTCTGAAGCTGACTCCATGAGAAAAAATTGAGCTTGCAGTTATCCATATTTCGATAAAAACTGACGTTTCACGTTAGCTGAAAACAAAATAACACACAGATTAAGCATTCTTACGAGGTTTGACATGGAATTTCTCGAGAATGCTTCGGGATTTAATCGTGGGGTCACCTACAGAATTGAATTACAGTGAGATGTTTCAAATAGCATTGAAAAAGTTACTGTACTGTGAGTACACACGTAGATTTTTAGTAAATAATTCTTGCATTTACTGTTTGAATGTTGAGCGGAATCTATCTTAAAAAGTGCAAGAGCTTTTGAAGTACCTTTTAAAGTATTGTGCCGAAAAATACCACAGGAGATAATGTATTGTTTTAGAGTTGGCACCTCGAACTCACAAAACAGGATCCTGGTACCTCTAGGAGTTCTTTTCAAAATTTCTGACGAGTGACCCCGGTGTTTATGTTGTTATTCTGTAACCAGGGCAGCGGTTTTGTTTTGCAGGAAAATGTGACCCATTCAAAGCACAGGCGATCAACAGTTAGATAAGATTTCAATGAAGAACATTGTCAAGAGCATTTTTATCCAGATGTTAATTTAATTACTTAATAACTATTGATAATGTAAATAGGAATATTCTGTGCAAAAAGACACTTCTTGTTTACTATCTTGTTACTTGTCTGTTGGTAAAAACAGGCATGTTGCCTTACATTTTCAGCCCTTTACCCTGTAAGATTTGCAAATAGTTTTGTCTCATTAAGAAATACATACTAAGGAAGTTGATTGTTTAGTCTTGATTTCCACAACTAGAGTCCAGTCTATGTTAAGTTCAAGGGAAGCAGCACAAATTGACTGGTTGTGAAGATGGTTTTCCCCACCTGGTTTAACCATCCACAGGAAGATTTTTCTCACAAGAGTTCATTTCAAAAAGTTCTGCCTGCTTGGCAAACCAGATGTCCTCCCTGTTGTTAAAGAAACCCCTGAGGAGCAAGGGCTCCTTTCTTGAACAGGGACTGGTAATTGAGGCCATTGCTTGTTTGGTTCTATGGACAAGAATATTTTAAAAAAGAAGACTTTGGGGGGACCTTATTTGGGGTATTTTTATGTGTTTAAATCATTAGTGTTTGATCTAGGAAAGAAGCCTGTGACAACTTGTTATTGGGCATTGTTACAGTTATAATAATGTTATGTTCTACAAGTGGGTGATACTTTGGTTCCAATAGAGCCAGTGTAAGAAGCAGATTTATTCTAAAGTAAACAGTAAATGAAGCAAATTCAGAAAACCTTTATGAAGATCGTCATATATAGCCCTATGTGACCCTGCTTAAAAAAATAAATTTATTGTAATTAATGAAGTACAAATTATTCAGAGTTTGGAATTCACCTGACACAAATTTTGTTAGGAAATAGCTTGGACGATAAGAAGTCTTGTATCTGAATTGTTGTTTCTCTGTTTACATAAGAGCAAAACGTGTAGTCCGATCACAAGATAGTGATCAGGCTTATTTCACAGAAAAAGACAGTATTCACATCAGCCAGTTTATTCCGAGCATGATTGAAAGAGGAAACTGTGAAGCAATGCTGTTTACAGTATGAAAGCCATTTGAGTGAACTAAATTGGAAAAAATGTAGCAACAATTCTCAGATCCATTTTCACAATTCATGATTGTGTAATTTTAAAGATTTTTGTGAAAGAGGCTTACAAACACACACCAGCAGCACTTTAGGTGAACAATGCAGGTACAACACAGTTGTAGTTCAAGGTGTTTCAAAAGCTGGTCTGATATGTGAAAAGAACGCAGATACAAGAAGTCTTGAAGTCCTAGCCATTGCTAAGATTGCTCCATTTACCATGCTAGGAAGAACAAACTCCTGATTTCTCAAGGATACATAGCACTGGTTGTTCATAGTTCAATACTTACTAGTGTATTACTATCACAGAAAGGCTTACTGGTTTCCATCAATAAACTTTGTCACTTACGTCAACTCACCTTCATCTTTTTTATTATCCTTTCTACAGTGGAACCTTGATATATCAAAGGGATTGGCAAAATATGTTCGTTATGACATAAGTATCAAGGTTCTTTTCCATATATTTTCCATATTGGGGTGAAGAATATAGTTTGTTATAATCCATCAAA
>JAHPZR010015791.1:12500-15243 GCA_019787425.1 Platygyra sinensis | reverse complement strand
GAAGAAGGCCTCCAACAACTCAATAGCTGGGTTTGTGGAGTCGTGATATGGTTAGCCCCGATGGTTCCAAGCGCGGACGTTTCTCACAAGTCTCAGTGTAGAGCTGAAACAAGTGCTATTGAGATTAAAGCAACAAGGGAAAAACTGAATTTGAGCATGCTTATTTGCCCAAATATAACTCGATCTATTCTACAATACCTTACTTTCACCGGCCATGCCATAAGCAATTAGCGAGGTGGAAAACCCGGTTAATGATATGCATTACGTATACGTTACGAAGCGAAGGCTATAGTCTCGAAACCTTATTAATTAGTATAGAACGTCATGAGTTTGAGCGCATCTTGGAAAGTGTTAATCCTACAGGTTTCAAGCTTCATTATTACAGAATCCGTGTTAATCTTCTTCATCCTTGGCCATCCTTGTTACCTATGACTTATTATCATCTCCTGGTGTTTTTCTAGTCTTAGTAAATTATTATATGTCAGGGTTCCCTTAAATTGAAAGTTAATTTTGCCCGTTTTTGCCTCAAAACATTTCGTGACTTCGAACTCCTATGATGGTTAACACAAACTGCCTACATTCTAAAAGCAAAAAGCGCCCAGGAAAGTGGGTGACTGCCAAGGCCAACACGACAGTCCTTTGGGGTCTGGGTAACTTGCATGAGCACCGGAAGCCAGTAGGGATGGCATCCGTAGGGTTATCAGGCGGATCGCGAGGAGGAAGGGGGGAAACCGGCTTATCGTTGCATCCGTCGCCAGTGCAGCACTCTATATGTTACCAATCCAGCATGGTGTCCTGTTCTGCGGCTGGGCATTAACACGAGAACGGGCATCTCACAGGCTAGTAGTTTTATCTGTATCAATGAAACAACACAACAAGACAATTAGCACCGGTGAGACGTCTATCCTAAATTGAATCAACAAAATAATTTAAGCACCAAAACAGCGGTTGAGCAAATGTAGACCAAAGTACTGAGACTGAACTAGATAAATCTGGAGCCCTACCATACAAATAGGACGGAAACTTTGAAATAAACTCCTTAATAGGTTACACGAACCCTGCCTTTTTGGGGGGCGTCGCCTGAAATGTATTTATACACCCCTATACCGAGATACCAATTCTAAAAACATCCACTAGGATTACGAGTAGAGTCCCTCTTTCGATTAGTCCGTCGAGTTACGCCGTGGGGCCAATTTTTCCCCCCCGCAGGTTTATTTTGCGTCTCGCTCGACCGACTAAGCGAAAAGAGGGACTAACGAACATTAAGTTGACGGGTGACGTTCTGCGGACTCCCCAGTGCCCTGAAAGGACTGTTGAAAACTCCTGTTGAGAACTTTTTTAGGCTGAACATCCTAAGATTTACCAAATCTGCTTTTTTCAACGCCTAAATGGTACCCTGAGGGCCCCGTTCTTTATATATGAGCCCCCCTCCCCTTGCCACGTTGGGCTTCCTGAACAGTTATATGAAGTTCTCCTACTTGTGCAGGTGATGCAACCTCGAACAGTACCAACGTAAAGATCATCAGAGGCGCGTTGTTAAACCGTATCGTCCTGTCGCTGCGAAACAGCTTTCTCCTGAAGGCGACCTTACAAGTCTGTTGTAGACTGCTGAACATTGCAGCTCTCCAGATCATCACCGAAGTATCCGTGACACTGAGGCTTGCGTTTGGGAGCTGCTGACGATCAAGATCCAGTTAATTAAATCTAACCTGAAAAGAGTTTAAGGTTGCCTTGCACCGTCTCTCCTTTGGGACACACCACCGCTTTAACTATACTGAAAGAATTTATCCATGTAGCATTTTCATGAAAAAAAAAAACTGGCGCTTTTAAAATAGGTCGAGTGTCGCTTACACAATGACAATTGACAACCTTTGTGACACTTTGAATTCCTGATGCCTTTTTGAAAAAGTAGTATAGGACAGCTAGCAACTTTGAATTCGGGCTGCTCCAACGTGCTTTTTCAGCACTATGAGGATATAACGAATATTTTGAAATTGCAGCAGCCCCCCAAAAAGCAAAATTAGAACTGCGGATGAGTAACCCGAGCTGGTGGCCAGATCAAAGCCTTGAACTGACTTATTAGTATGACGAAACAAACAGTTCTTGCGTTGAAAGCAGACGTGAACTGGTAGCCTATAAGCTGTAACGACACTGAACAGGACGGGACGACTGTACATTACGGTTGTTGATCTGCCCAGCAAGTGAGGCTGTTCGAAACTAGGTGAGAAGACAATCGGCGAACATGCTACAGTTTCATCAATCTACAGGTAAAAGAAATAGATTAATTTTGCCTTGCAGTGCTAAGTGTCAATAAACTTAAATGAGTCGAATTAAAATAGACGCAGAAATAACCCATGAACTAATGTCTGCAAAAGTAATATTGTAGTCAGTACTCAGGTCATTATTATCCAAGTGCGCCATTTTGTGATTTTCGCCTAAAAACGTACATGTGACATTGTAAAGCCAATAAATAAAAAAGAAAACTATCTGTAAGCGAAGATTAAGTTTTGGGTCCGATTACATGAAAATATCTGAAGGATATAACGTATTGTGAGTAAGCAGTTTACAAATATAAATACTCATTCCTTGAGTGCTGAAGCCCATACATGCAGCCGAAGATAAACACAGTGAACTTGAACTAACAAAAGACTAAGTTAAAGCCCATACATGCAGCCAAAATAAACTCAGTGAACATGAACTTAATAAGAGACTAAACTCATACATGCAGCCGAAGAATGAACAC
>JAHPZR010015791.1:5000-7500 GCA_019787425.1 Platygyra sinensis | reverse complement strand
TATCCCGTTTGTTTTTAGAATGTGTTCTTCTCTTTTAACCCACCTCCGCCCCCCCCCCCCCCCCCCTCCCCAACCCCCCTCCCCCCCTTCCTCCATTCCCTGTCTCTTACCCTCTCTGGTCTACAAGCGGACATTAATTACTTCATATTGCATGCAACTTTTGCTTATTATTACCGTCTGCCACAGTCGTTGGAGTTCCTGTCCCAGTAGTGGCATGGAGGGTTAGGCTGTGGTTGTTGCAATAGTCACCGCTGCAACACTCGATATTGCAGTCGAGCAAGTTTATGCCTTGATTTGCGTTAAACCACGTATTGATGACCTCACACGCTGCTGTTTTTGCCTGAAGTAATTTAACAAAATACCAAAACAAGTTAAAAGAAAACCAAGAAACAACAAAACAAAACAAAACAAAACAAACAAAACAAGAAAACGATTGTCAATGAGAGAAATATATATAAACAACGTAGCGACCGCCACTAATCTCATTTTACTATGTCCTTGCACAAGATCACGGGTCACATGACTTTGGTCATTTTGGTAATGAAGGTATCGAGGCTTAGTTATTCTAAACATATAATAGTCTTTTATTAAACCTATCATTGTCAAAAAAAATCCATCAAAATTTACTTGCAGTCATCTGGGTGAAAAAAATTGCTGCGAGGTTTTGCTGCGCCAAATTAAAAGAATATCCATGAAGTGTGGTTTTAATTCCTTTTTTGTGGCGTTATTTGTTCAGGTAATTATAAATCAATGCTCTCTTGAGGACAAATAAACAATAATTGTGGAATTATGTTAAAGGTTTTCTTACTAGGACAGTAGACGCATCCTCGTAAAACGCCAGTGTGAATAACGTCGGGCACAGAAATACGCTTGTATCTCGTGACGAGCGTGTAACAGCTGTCAATTGAGGGAGCCGTACAGTTTTGGGTTACTTGCTCACTATTACACTTAGCCAAGTCATCCCCAGGGCCTGCATCAGCATGACATTCGTTGCAGTGTGTTGTGGTGGAAGCTAGACAATAAAATACCACAATTTATTGAACTCCGATTAAACTTCAATATAAAACAATTTTTCAAGTATGTTCAGGACATGGCTGAAATGGGTGTCCATAACTGTAATTACGGAATAAAAGGACTGAAATTTAATGTGAGGAAATTTTAGATCAGGCCAGATTGTAGATCTGCGTTATACACCTTTAGAGTTATCAGGCGGATTGACAGGTAGGACGGGAACCGGGTTATCGTTGCATCTGTCGCCAGTGCAGCACTCAATGTTACAATCCAGCAAGGTCCAGTTCTGTGGCAGGGCATTAAACCAAGTAGTGACATCTTCACAGGCTGTGGTTTTATCTGTAACAATGGAACAACACGAGAAGACAATTACAACCGTGAGATGGCTATTTAAATGCATCAACAAAACAATTAGCATCAAAACCAGCGTTTTAGCAAATTTTAGACCAAAGTACGGGCTGAACTTTGTAATCTTGTGCGGGATCTGACGATATTTATCATAAACGCCCAACATTTCTGAACATAGACGTCCCGGCAAGCACGAAATAAGAATCGGTCCCACCCTGGTCGCTTCGCTCTCCTAATTCTTCAGTTTCTCTCGCCTCCTTTTTGTCCGCCTGATAACTCTAAAGGTGTATAACGCAGATCTACAATCTGGCCTGATCTAAAATTTCCTCACATTAAATTTCAGTCCTTTTATTCCGTAATTACAGTTATGGACACCCATTTCAGCCATGTCCTGAACATACTTGAAAAATTGTTTTATATTGAAGTTTAATCGGAGTTCAATAAATTGTGGTATTTTATTGTCTAGCTTCCACCACAACACACTGCAACGAATGTCATGCTGATGCAGGCCCTGGGGATGACTTGGCTAAGTGTAATAGTGAGCAAGTAACCCAAAAACTGTACGGCTCCCTCAATTGACAGCTGTTACACGCTCGTCACGAGATACAAGCGTATTTCTGTGCCCGACGTTATTCACACTGGCGTTTTACGAGGATGCGTCTACTGTCCTAGTAAGAAAACCTTTAACATAATTCCACAATTATTGTTTATTTGTCCTCAAGAGAGCATTGATTTATAATTACCTGAACAAATAACGCCACAAAAAAGGAATTAAAACCACACTTCATGGATATTCTTTTAATTTGGCGCAGCAAAACCTCGCAGCAATTTTTTTCACCCAGATGACTGCAAGTAAATTTTGATGGATTTTTTTTGACAATGATAGGTTTAATAAAAGACTATTATATGTTTAGAATAACTAAGCCTCGATACCTTCATTACCAAAATGACCAAAGTCATGTGACCCGTGATCTTGTGCAAGGACATAGTAAAATGAGATTAGTGGCGGTCGCTACGTTGTTTATATATATTTCTCTCATTGACAATCGTTTTCTTGTTTTGTTTGTTTTGTTTTGTTTTGTTTTGTTGTTTCTTGGTTTTCTTTTAACTTGTTTTGGTATTTTGTTAAATTACTTCAGGC
>JAHPZR010015789.1:0-10132 GCA_019787425.1 Platygyra sinensis | reverse complement strand
ACAGTAGCATCAGAAACTCACAGTTGTTAAACATTCCACTTTTTGGGAGGACATACTTGTGTCCGACCTATGTAACTGAGAAGAGAGGTGGTCCTCAGGCTGGACGGAGGTTGGACGGCAGTTCAAGCTGTGCCAAATGTTTTACTGAGGGGGAGTGGGGTAAAATAACTGTGACGGAAAAAGTGATCCAAGCTGCCCCTTAGAGAAAAAGAGATTGCGTATTGACGTAACTAAAGAATAAAATTATACAGGATTGAGAAAGATATATATTAGTAGATATTTGCAAAGGCTGTTGGAATCCACAAAGAAAAATAGGGGTAGCCACGCATTTTTTCGAGATAATTAGCCTTGAATCACAACAAAAATGCTGACATCAGCATTTTTCTGAAAAAAGCGGGAAACGATATTTCTTCACAGATTTCCTTAGAATTTGCCTTTACATACAGAAAGGCAAACATATTTAAAGAGATGTTTAAACTAAATGGCAAATGGTAACATTAAAATCATTTTTGTTACGGTTTTAGTAACAAAATCGTTGCAAAATCGCTTTTAACGTCTCTGACAGCCTTCCTCTGGTTCAGCTAAAATACAGTCTAAATACCTTTTGCTCAAGACCAGAAACTAATCACTTGTTGAATAGCTTGCCGCTTCCATTTCGCAACAAAAAATTTAGGGGTAACGACGCGTTTTTTAAAGTTATTGATCTTTTTTGAAAACTTTCACGGTGCCCGTGACATTTTTTCCTGTCACCTCCCAATAAGTAAGACATTTGCGTGTTTGCGCGCGCAGTACGCCATCTGCAGGTACATGTTTGCAGTTGGATTTCAGTGTAATTTTCGAAAGATAACAGCTAGATTTTCAGCTGGAAGACGTTAACAGTTAGTGGCTAGCGATATGCTGCTATTCTGGTCTCCCTGGTTTAAATACAGGTTCATTAAAATTGATTTATAACATAGTTAGCAGAGTCACGCAATCAAATTCAGTATATGTTAGCGTGCAACAAATCTCGATAGTGCTCGCTGATGGCGTCAGCAAATCGCTTTGCCAGAATTCTTTTTCGAGCGAGCGGCCATTGTCAGCGCATCTACAATGATGGATACAGAGACTCGGTCCACTAGTCCCAAAACAAACACAATTTTCCGGCCTTTTCTCGTGAGCTAGAGTTCTTAAATGAGGCAGAAAAGAGAAAAGAACGGAAAAGGAAACTCGGCATCAGCGCCGTCACGATTCGCTTCACTGGCACTCTGGTAAAACCAAACAAATTACAAACTGGTCTGTTTCAACCTTTAAAGGTAAGCTTAAGTTTTACCGTTATAAAATTGTTAAATATAAACCTCGAGCTTTCGACAGAAAAATTGAAATAAAACCAATTCCTACTTTGCTTAATATTTCGCTCACCGCGAACAATCACTTGATCTGATATTGTTGTATTTTTTTCGTGTCGATTTTCAGGATTTTATGCACAATTCCACCGGCTATGTTATAAAACAATTGGTTCATTCTTTTAGCTGTGCACTATCGAGTTATGGAGCACTTGGGAAGTTTGGAGAGCACTCAAGAAGCTAGAGTTGCCCTCGGCTATCGCCGCGGGCAACTCTTACGCTTCTTTCGTGCTCTCCAAACCTCCCGCGTGCTCCATTTAACAAATTGACGTCAGTTTTTTATGCGTCTGTCCTGTTATTGATCATGAATTTCGTCATAACATTGTCAAAGTAGCTGTGGATCCACAAGGCGATAGCCGAGTGGATCCGCAATGACAATATACTTCTCGCTAAAATCTAGCAGATGTCAAAGAGTGGAGCTAGAGCGTAGATAATCCTTTCCAACTAATATACTCTTCGCTTAATAATCATGTACGGAAAAATAGTGTAAAATTGTTCGATTGCAAAAAAAAAAAAAACATTCACAATATCTAGTATCATTCATTAGGCGCTATAATTACCGTCCCTAGAATAACACAAGACGTACCAAAATGCCGCAAAGGTACGGTAATACGGGCAAAAATTTTTCTTCAACTTGTCTCGCGACATTGTTGCATTGCAAGTTGAAACCCTCTGTTGCGCCTCACCTGAATTAAGGAATGGGTCTTACTTACATGTGATGTTTTGGACATTTTTTCTAAATTTAGTCTTTTTCCTGAAACTTTGGCCTCTAATTGTTTATTTATATGCAAAATGATTTTCTGCTGACAATTTACTCGACTTAAGTGGTCACGTGATTGACCACGCCCTAAATTGAAAGAAATGTGATCATTTAAGTTACATGATGTAAACGTACCAGAAAACTCTCGTTTTTTCTTTCAAAACCTTTACCTTAAATCGTTATATGTCGTCCTAAACGGGGAATCTGAAAATGTTTTATTCTTTTGTCATAATTTCCTATTTTTGTCTAGTCCCAGTCCCTCTCCAAAGGAAATATGTTGTAATTGAAAGAAAAGAAATAAATCTAAGAAATCCCAATTAATTCTCTAAACTTGGTGGTTATAGTCATTCGTATAAACCAAAAGTAGTCGAGGATTCCAACTGGAAATTCTCGTAAATTTGGATTAAAATTTATATAAACAATTGGGTGTGGCAAGTCATGTGACCAAGCAGCAAGATTCTTGAAAGCGAAAAATTAAAAGCTTCTTTTAAATACTTCTCCTTATGCAAGTTTATAAGCGATAGCTTAAATATATTTTAAATTAGACCAACCCCTCCAAAATATAGCGGGACCCATTCCTTAATTCACTTGAGGCGTATTAGGGACCTTCAGATTTGGACTACGAGTACGAGATTGAGTACGAATGCGAGTTTCGAATTTCAACCAGTGACGTTTCTAGAGTCCTTGCTCTACATGTTGGTGTTAAGGTAGGGAGGGAAGCTCATGGGATGAGATGGGTCTGTGTTGTGATAATGTGGAGCCTGCAAACTGGAATTGAAAAGTCGTTCTCGTACTCGATCTCGTACTTGTTCTCAAATCTGAAGTCCCTAACCACGTTTGCGACCAACTTGTTTTTGCAGCAAAACTACAGTGTTTCAAGTCTGCAGAATTTTAGACGTATAATTGGTCAATCTTGTGTAATTTTCCGTGACAGCGAAGTACTCTCAATATGAAGCTCACTTCAGTTTCAGATCTCTGAGCTAAGCGAAAAGTTGTATGTTTCTGACAGGTTTTTCCAACCCTTTTGACTTTTTGCTGCGGCTCCGTTTTGAAAGAACAAGGTGTTCCAAAGACTATGATAGCCCGTAGTGTCTTTGTAGAGGGCGAATTTATGATTTCAATTTCTAAGAGTTTTAAAATACTGGTCTACTTCGAATTCAGACTGTCTTCAAGGTCCGCCATGTTTTTTTTATTTGCCGTGTTGCTGGGCTTCGTGAAAGCCCATCACAAGAGTTGAATTCAAATTTGTTGCGAGAACAAGTTGAAGTTTCGGTGGTAACACGAGCAGCAAAGCTAAAAATTGTTGCAGAAAGTAGAACTCGAGAGGGCTTCACTTGCAATGCAACAATGTTGCGAGACAAGTTTGAAGAAAAAAATGTGCACCGTATCACCGGGCCTTAAATCAAGCAAACCCCGAACCATTTACCAGCAGTATTTTCTATATACATATTATGACGAAAAGTGTGATTTTGTGAAGTTGACATTTGACTTGGGAATCGAGAAAAATGTCACGCAACCCGCAAGGTCCATCTTTTTGTTGTTGTGGAAAAGTATCTTTTTTAGAAAATTTGCTGTCTATGAAGTTTAACTGTACCCAGTCGATGCACTCTGACAGCTTGTTTTCTTTTTTGTTTTGTAAAGGTAACAAAAATCTTCAAACGGTAGATAAGAATTGCTACCCTGAAGCACGACAAGTGTAAAAAATCTGCCATTTGCAACCGCACTACATTGTAAATGAGACTCATTAATTTAAACTTAGAAATTCGCATAACCACCGCTTTCTTACGTATTTCGACTATTCTTGCAAAAAAAAAGCCTTAAACATGCAGCTGCTTCGGAAAACGTTTTTCTGCTGTTGGCGAAAAATGAACATTTAAACCTTGAACAAACATTACACATAAAGGAAAATCAATGTCTTTGATATCCTATTTACAGTGTTTCGCCAGAAGTTTGTTTAGCTTGTCGCTTGACTCAGTTCTCTGTGTAATGAGCCCTCCATTCATCACGTTGCCTACAAAACCAGAATTAAGGGAAATTATTCAACAATGTCTAAGCTTGTCCACAAAATTTCCATTTTCTTTCTGCGAGCGATCTGATCAACATTTCAAACCTTGTCCTAGTCTGAAAATTGAATCCAAATAAGAAGAAACGAACTCTATCGTTATTGTATCTGTCGTTGTTCTAATGACGCGGCACTGTATAAATTCGATCGTGAGTTTGGGCGTATTTCTTGCAATGAAGCAAAAGACTGTCTGACCGTAGTAAATTTAACTTGTGCATGTGGCCAACTAACCAAAATACGCAAACGATTTTGCTTCGCTACTGAATACTTACCTTTATTTTCCAAAGGCAAATGTCACGTTATCTCCAATTAGCATAAACGGTGCCCACTCGGAAACCTCGGAAAGCCATTGTCCCTCATCCATTTTATGGCCTCGTGAAGAGATTCACTGGCACTTTTTCCACGAACAAGGTTCTCGTAGAAACGACCCATCAACTGCTCTGTTGCTCTGTCTTCTAGAGCCCACCATTGCACCAACACTGAGCGCGCGCTCCGGATCCTAAGAACGTACGAGCGATTCCAACAACTCCTTCAGCTCTAATTTGTCACGACCGCTTGTGACAACAGCTTAGTACCACCCAGTTTAGCTTTCGCACTTGGACTTTGATAAGTCAACATTTTCAAACAGATATTCTTCTTCTTGAGGATCCCTGAAATAGAGCCCTGGGGCATTGGCAAGAGCAATTTCTCCTCTTCCCAGCTTTCCGGATAAAAAGGCAAGTATTTAACAGAGCCTTCAGAATCCGCGTGGTTCCTCTCTGACGACTCTCAAGCTCATTCAGGACAGTCCTACAGACTATCACAGTCAGACTGGTGCTCTGCTAGTGGGTGATCCTGATGTTGGTGAGGTGATTTACAGGGGATGTCTCAATAAAAGTTGTTACCATTGCCTGGTGCAAGAAAGGAAGCAGAGATGATTGGACGACTGCTGGTGTTTTGCCTTGGTTAGGTCAGGCACGCAACAAAGCAGGCGGTACTTGAGAGGATAAAGTCAGTGAGTGTCTGATACATATTGCTGCACATGGTAATGCTGAGAGAGGAGAAATTGCTCTTGCACCTCCAGGCTCTATTTCTGGGATCCCTCAAGAAGAAGACTATCTGTTGAAAATGTCTGACATTTCACAAGTCCAAGTGCGAGCTAAACTGGTGGTACTAAGCTGTTGTCACAGCGGTCGTGGACAAATTAGAGCTGAAGGAGTTGTTGGAATCGCTCGTACGTTCTTAGGATCCGGAGCGCGCTCAGTGTTGGTGCAATGTGGGCTCTAGAAGACAGAGCAACAGAGCAGTTGATGGGTCGTTTCTACGAGAACCTTGTTCGTGGAAAAAGTGCAGTGAATCTCTTCACGAGCCATAAAATGGATGAGGGACAATGGCTTTACCGAGGTTTCCGAGTGGGCACCGTTTATGCTAATTGGAGATAACGTGACATTTGCCTTTGGAAAATAAAGGTAAGTATTTCAGTAGCGAGCAAAATCGTTTGCGTATTTTGGTTAGTTGGCGCACATGCACAGTTAAATTTACTACGGTCAGACGGTCTTTTTGCTGCATTGCAAGAAATACGCCCAAACTCACGATCGAATTTATACAGTGCCGCGTCATTAGAACAACGACAGATACAATAACGATAGAGTTCGATTTCTTCTTATTTGGATTCAATTTTCAGACAGGACAAGGTTTTGAATGTTGATCAGATCGCTCGCAGAAAGAAAATGGAAATTTTGTTGACAAGCTTAGACATTGTTGAATAATTTCCTTAATTCTGGTTTTGTAGGCAACGTGATGAATGGAGGGCTCATTACACAGAGAACTGAGTCAAGCGACAAGCTAACAAACTTCTGGCGAAACACTGTAAATAGGATATCAAAGACATTGATTTTCCTTTATGTGTAATGTTTGTTCAAGGTTTAAATGTTCATTTTTCGCCAACAGCAGAAAAAACGTTTTCCGAAGCAGCTGCATGTTTAAGGCTTTTTTTTTGTCAAGAATAGTCGAAATACGTAAGAAAGCGGTGGTTATGCGAATTTCTAAGTTTAAATTAATGAGTCTCATTTACAATGTAGTGCGGTTGCAAATGGCAGATTTTTTACACTTGTCGTGTTCAGGGTAGCAATTCTTATCTACCGTTTGAAGATTTTTGTTACCTTTAACAAAACAAAAAAGAAAACAAGCTGTCAGAGTGCATCGACTGGGTACAGTTAAACTTCATAGACAGCAAATTTTCTAAAAAAGATACTTTTCCACAACAACAAAAAGATGGACCTTGCGGGTTGCGTGACATTTTTCTCGATTCCCAAGTCAAATGTCAACTTCACAAAATCACACTTTTTCGTCATAATATGTATATAGAAAATACTGCTGGTAAATGGTTCGGGGTTTGCTTGATTTAAGGCCCGGTGATACGGTGCACATTTTTTTCTTCAACTTGTCTCGCAACATTGTTGCATTGCAAGTTGAAGCCCTCTCGAGTTCTACTTTCTGCAACAAATTTTAGCTTTGCTGCTCGTGTTACCACCGAAACTTCAACTTGTCTCGCAACAAATTTGAATTCAACTCTTGTGATGGGCTTTCACGAAGCCCAGCAACACGGCAAATAAAAAAAACATGGCGGACCTTGAAGACAGTCCCTGAATTCGAAGTAGAACCAGTATTTTAAAACTCTTAGAAATTGAAATCATAAATTCGCCCTCTACAAAGACCTAGGTCTATCATAGTCTTTGGAACACCTTGTTCTTTCAAAACGAGCCGCAGCAAAAAGTCCAAAGGGTTGGAAAAACTGTCAGAAAAATACAACTTTTCGCTTAGCTCAGAGATCTGAAAACTGAAGTGAGCTTCATATTGAGAGTACTTCGCTGTCACGGAAAATTACACAAGATTGACCAATTATACGTCTAAAATTCTGCAGACTTGAAACACTGTAGTTTTGCTGCAAAACAAGTTGGTCGCAAACGTGGTTAGGGACTTCAGATTTGAGAACAAGTACGAGATCGAGTACGAGAACGACTTTTCAATTCCAGTTTGCAGGCCTCCACATTATCACAACACAGACCCATCTCATCCCATGAGCTTCCCTCCCTACCTTAACACCAACATGTAGAGCAAGGACTCTAGAAACGTCACTGGTTGAAATTCGAAACTCGCATTCGTACTCAATCTCGTACTCGTAGTCCAAATCTGAAGGTCCCTAATACGCCTCAAGTGAATTAAGGAATGGGTCCCGCTATATTTTGGAGGGGTTGGTCTAATTTAAAATATATTTAAGCTATCGCTTATAAACTTGCATAAGGAGAAGTATTTAAAAGAAGCTTTTAATTTTTCGCTTTCAAGAATCTTGCTGCTTGGTCACATGACTTGCCACACCCAATTGTTTATATAAAATTTTAATCCAAATTTACGAGAATTTCCAGTTGGAATCCTCGACTACTTTTGGTTTATACGAATGACTATAACCACCAAGTTTAGAGAATTAATTGGGATTTCTTAGATTTATTTCTTTTCTTTCAATTACAACATATTTCCTTTGGAGAGGGACTGGGACTAGACAAAAATAGGAAATTATGACAAAAGAATAAAACATTTTCAGATTCCCCGTTTAGGACGACATATAACGATTTAAGGTAAAGGTTTTGAAAGAAAAAACGAGAGTTTTCTGGTACGTTTACATCATGTAACTTAAATGATCACATTTCTTTCAATTTAGGGCGTGGTCAATCACGTGACCACTTAAGTCGAGTAAATTGTCAGCAGAAAATCATTTTGCATATAAATAAACAATTAGAGGCCAAAGTTTCAGGAAAAAGACTAAATTTAGAAAAAATGTCCAAAACATCACATGTAAGTAAGACCCATTCCTTAATTCAGGTGAGGCGCAACAGAGGGTTTCAACTTGCAATGCAACAATGTCGCGAGACAAGTTGAAGAAAAATTTTTGCCCGTATTACCGTACCTTTGCGGCATTTTGGTACGTCTTGTGTTATTCTAGGGACGGTAATTATAGCGCCTAATGAATGATACTAGATATTGTGAATGTTTTTTTTTTTTTTGCAATCGAACAATTTTACACTATTTTTCCGTACATGATTATTAAGCGAAGAGTATATTAGTTGGAAAGGATTATCTACGCTCTAGCTCCACTCTTTGACATCTGCTAGATTTTAGCGAGAAGTATATTGTCATTGCGGATCCACTCGGCTATCGCCTTGTGGATCCACAGCTACTTTGACAATGTTATGACGAAATTCATGATCAATAACAGGACAGACGCATAAAAAACTGACGTCAATTTGTTAAATGGAGCACGCGGGAGGTTTGGAGAGCACGAAAGAAGCGTAAGAGTTGCCCGCGGCGATAGCCGAGGGCAACTCTAGCTTCTTGAGTGCTCTCCAAACTTCCCAAGTGCTCCATAACTCGATAGTGCACAGCTAAAAGAATGAACCAATTGTTTTATAACATAGCCGGTGGAATTGTGCATAAAATCCTGAAAATCGACACGAAAAAAATACAACAATATCAGATCAAGTGATTGTTCGCGGTGAGCGAAATATTAAGCAAAGTAGGAATTGGTTTTATTTCAATTTTTCTGTCGAAAGCTCGAGGTTTATATTTAACAATTTTATAACGGTAAAACTTAAGCTTACCTTTAAAGGTTGAAACAGACCAGTTTGTAATTTGTTTGGTTTTACCAGAGTGCCAGTGAAGCGAATCGTGACGGCGCTGATGCCGAGTTTCCTTTTCCGTTCTTTTCTCTTTTCTGCCTCATTTAAGAACTCTAGCTCACGAGAAAAGGCCGGAAAATTGTGTTTGTTTTGGGACTAGTGGACCGAGTCTCTGTATCCATCATTGTAGATGCGCTGACAATGGCCGCTCGCTCGAAAAAGAATTCTGGCAAAGCGATTTGCTGACGCCATCAGCGAGCACTATCGAGATTTGTTGCACGCTAACATATACTGAATTTGATTGCGTGACTCTGCTAACTATGTTATAAATCAATTTTAATGAACCTGTATTTAAACCAGGGAGACCAGAATAGCAGCATATCGCTAGCCACTAACTGTTAACGTCTTCCAGCTGAAAATCTAGCTGTTATCTTTCGAAAATTACACTGAAATCCAACTGCAAACATGTACCTGCAGATGGCGTACTGCGCGCGCAAACACGCAAATGTCTTACTTATTGGGAGGTGACAGGAAAAAATGTCACGGGCACCGTGAAAGTTTTCAAAAAAGATCAATAACTTTAAAAAACGCGTCGTTACCCCTAAATTTTTTGTTGCGAAATGGAAGCGGCAAGCCTATTCAACAAGTGATTAGTTTCTGGTCTTGAGCAAAAGGTATTTAGACTGTATTTTAGCTGAACCAGAGGAAGGCTGTCAGAGACGTTAAAAGCGATTTTGCAACGATTTTGTTACTAAAACCGTAACAAAAATGATTTTAATGTTACCATTTGCCATTTAGTTTAAACATCTCTTTAAATATGTTTGCCTTTCTGTATGTAAAGGCAAATTCTAAGGAAATCTGTGAAGAAATATCGTTTCCCGCTTTTTTCAGAAAAATGCTGATGTCAGCATTTTTGTTGTGATTCAAGGCTAATTATCTCGAAAAAATGCGTGGCTACCCCTATTTTTCTTTGTGGATTCCAACAGCCTTTGCAAATATCTACTAATATATATCTTTCTCAATCCTGTATAATTTTATTCTTTAGTTACGTCAATACGCAATCTCTTTTTCTCTAAGGGGCAGCTTGGATCACTTTTTCCGTCACAGTTATTTTACCCCACTCCCCCTCAGTAAAACATTTGGCACAGCTTGAACTGCCGTCCAACCTCCGTCCAGCCTGAGGACCACCTCTCTTCTCAGTTACATAGGTCGGACACAAGTATGTCCTCCCAAAAAGTGGAATGTTTAACAACTGTGAGTTTCTGATGCTACTGTA
>JAHPZR010015788.1:65000-109578 GCA_019787425.1 Platygyra sinensis | reverse complement strand
TCACAATTGCACTGCGCATCCTTTCTGCGCATAATTTATGGCGTCATTTAGCGCGCTCTCGTGCACGTGCACACTGAAAACATGGCGGATTTGCCTTGATATTGAGCTCTTTCAGTTGAAAAATGGCTATAGTTCACCAACGAGCACGGGCACCCCAATTTTTTTTCCAGTCATTGTAATCAACTTATCATAAACTTTGCTTGAGGAAAGACTGATCTGATTTCTATTGCTGAAAATTGAATAAATAGCGAAAATAGCAAGTAAACTGTGGTCTTTTCTATTTTGCCCTATGGTAACCATGTCAAGATATTTGGTTGAAATTTTAATCAAGGATTCAGCTTTCTGTATAAATCAAACTTAAAAAGTTCATTTGTGTCCGATACAACGCATTGACTCCAGTTTAATGCGTGTTCTCATGAGTCTCGGTCACAAAAATTTACAATTATTACTGGGAATGAGTTCTTGTAATAAGCGTTAAATAATGCCAAAATGGGTCATTTTCAATGCCCCAGTGCTCCTTAATGAGTATGGGCACCCCCCTTTTTTATTTCAAAATTGAAGTTCTCATATGATAAATATTCAGTGGGCAAAGTTTGAACGAAAATCTATTGTCAGTTTTATTTCAGGGGAATTACCTTAAGCAGTGACGACGGCGACGCCATGGACGACGCCTTGCAAAAAAATGGATTTTAATTTTACTCTCGAGTTTCGAAGGTAACTAAACCCGTTCAGAACGCAAATCTGTCTAAAAACCTGCTCAAACTTAATTTATAATGCCAGCGATCAATACCATAAGCAAATCCAAAATATTTGCCGTCGTGGCGTACGTTCTCCAAAATACGCAAAACTTGGTCATTTCACGTTGTTGTTTGGCAGAGAACGGCAACGAAATGTACAAAGATTTATAACGCACGTGTACAGCTATCGTTCTGCTCATTAAACCTTTTGTTTGGCGACGTTGCCGTTGCCGTCGTGGTTTGCTTAAGGTTATTCCTCACAATTGCACTGCGCATCCTTTCTGCGCATAATTTATGGCGTCATTTAGCGCGCTCTCGTGCACGTGCACACTGAAAACATGGCGGATTTGCCTTGATATTGAGCTCTTTCAGTTGAAAAATGGTTATAGCTCACCAACGAGCATGGGCACCCCATTTTTTTTTCCAGTCATTGTAATCAACTTATCATAAACTTTGCTTGAGGAAAGACTGATCTGATTTCTATTGCTGAAAATTGAATAAATAGCGAAAATAGCAGGTAAACTGTGGTCTTTTCTATTTTGTCCTATGGTAGCCATGTCAAGATATTTGGTTGAAATTTTAATCAGGAATTCAGCTTTCTGTCTAAATCAAACTTAAAAAGTTTATTTGTGTCCGATGCAACGCATTGACTCCAGTTTAATGCTTGTTCTCATGAATCTCGGTCACAAAAATTTACAATTATTTTTGGGAATGCATTTTTGTAATAAGCGTTAAATAATGCCAAAATGGGTCATTTTCAATGCCCCAGTGCTCCTTAATGAGTATGGGCACCCCTCTTTTTTATTTCAAAATTGAAGTTCTCATATGATAAATATTCAGTGGGCAAAGTTTGAACGAAAATCTATTGTCAGTTTTATTTCAGGGGAATTACCTTAAGTTCCCTGTTGATTGCCAGCAGGTCGAACCGATTGACCGAAATCTGTTTTTCTCCAAACTAAAGCTACTCATTTTGAGACAATGATGACAACTGTGGATGAAGTCAACAGCGATAAAACAAAGGTACCGGAAGAATTTATTTTTCGTAGTCTTTTGCTTGATTGTTTTACAGCCGAACTCGATGAGTAAACTGATTCACAATCGATGTAAGCTCACATGTAAGCTTTTTATTAAGACTATATAGGTGCGTACGTGTAAGCAAACGAACAATTGGGTCCCAGTTTTTGTTTTAGTCCGTTATTCTCTGTTGCTCAGCTCTGAAATTATACTAAAACAATTATTCGCCTCAGGCTCGGTGAATATTGTCGAATAATCCCCTCGACTTCGTCTCGGGGATTATCCGACATTGTTATATAGCTACACTTTCACTCAACAAAATGAGCACTGTGATTGGTTGAGTCTTGGTCTCGTGCCCCTGATCAAATTCAAATGTAACCCGACCGGGATACAATTGCGCAGTTGTTGCCCTCACGAAGTCTTTGTTTGTTTGTTTTTGCTATATGAAAGTCTAAATATGTAACAAAACACTTAATGTATGGTCCCTCGGGAAACTAGTTAGTTTTGTTTTCCCTCGAGTCCTGATGTTTCCCTCGACTTCGTCTCGGGAAACATCAGGACTCTCGGGAAAACAAAACTAACTGTTTCCCTCGGGACCATACATTAAGTGTATAATATTCACCGAGCCTGAGGCGAGTAATTGTTAAATAGTTATTGGACCGAGTGGAGTACAATTCAGGAAGTAATCGCGCAAGTAATTTCAAAATCGGACGAGCACGAGGCGCGAGGCGCGAGACCGATTTGAAAATACGAGGATAATTACTCCCTTAATTGTACGACACGAAGTCCAATTACTAATTAATCGTATCTATAACAGATTTTGGAACTAAAAATGTCTTTTGAGCGAAAACATCTGTTCCGCTTTTCATAAGTCATGATTGAAAACTGTAAAGCTATTAAAGTGCGCGTAATTGACGTAAAAGTCACGTGGGTATCCAGCTACAGCTATCGGATTACAAAACGTTCAAAGAGGACAACTGTAATGCTGGGCACCCACGTGATCGCGCGCCGATTACGTGACAAACAGGTGCTCGGAGAACCAATCCCGATCGAGAATTTTGTCATAGATACGATTATAGTACTAATTATGGTTTATTGCAGAGTATCCAACAAAGTGAGGTTCTTCATCCACAATATCTACATTATAGATCTACACAGTAAATCGAGAAAACAAATAAACCGCTCGAGATCCCAGAAATACATCAATAACCGCTGATGATAGAAGTCTACTAAGGAAAATTCCAAAGCTTTTCAGTAGTTGAAGCCTAGTTAATAGTAACTATGGCATAGTTTACTTTATCCAGCTTGCAAAATTAACACGCATTTATCTCTCCTCTAAGGAAAATAGAGTGGAGTGTAAGAAGCGCTGAGAGAAGCCGGAAAAAGTTTTGAGAACTTACACAGCGAGGTACGGTTCAGTTTTCGAACGTAACGGTGTTTAATTGTAGATTTGTTCCAAGTTGTCCGAAAGAAAATATATGTTCAGAATTTTAAATGAACAAAAACGTATTTCTAATAATTTGGAAAATGTTAAGTTCCAACAAATTTATGTCTTGAAATCGCACTAAAGCACATCGATAACTTCTGATGATGAAAGTTTCCCTAGCTTTTAGCTTACGTAATTTACAGAGTATTTATCTCTCTCTCTCGCTAGGAGAAAATCAAGCAAGGAGTTGAAAACAAGAAAGCTTCTGACGTAGGAGACAAGCACAACCTCTGAGTGAATTTTTCAGTGAGGTTAGTTGATTCTTACTTTTCGCGCTTTTTGAGCTGCATAGATTAGGCGCTAGTTGATGGAACGCAGAACCACTATAAATCCAGGATTACAAGTTAACAAACATTTCTTCTGAAATGTTGGAATTCGCAGTTAATTGACCCTGATAAAGTAATCTAGTAATCTAGTTCTCTACGTTGTCACTGCGTTCCGTCGCAGAGAAGACTTTTAAGTTTTAATCAGCAGGAAAAACAAAAGAAGTACACGACCAGTTGTCTTTATTGGAGACGAAAAAAACGTGGCGGGGTATTCTACAGTTGAGTCGTTATTAATTTCAAGCTGGCCACTGAGCTTGTGCTTTGAGGCAAGACGTCATCACCTCATCCCTTATGATCATACATTATCCAGACTTAAGACTCGTAACGCAATCTGTTGAGTAGAATAAGTCACGAGAGGACATTGCGAACGGTCGACAACTTTGTCCTTGAAATTGCTTTAAGACTACCATGGGAATGTGCTAATGCAATGAAACAATAATAGAAACCTTATTCTATATTAGTATAATTTCAGAGCTGAAGAGCGAGTTTTCAGCAATCTGATACAGATTGGTTGAGCGATCCGTACTTCTTGAATGACCGTTTTTCGTGAATCACTCTGCCGTTGTTTTGGATATTTTAGAAAACTAAATTGATTTCCTTCAGCTGCTTACCTAAGCCTTAAAACTGGCAGAGTATGAGCGAAATCGATTTTTCGACCGTGGCCACATTTTTAGAATTTTCTTTAATTTTTACTGACATTCACTCTTAATAGTAAAAATCTAAACGGAACTTTTGTTTAAAATATCCTGACTTTGCGTCCAATACACGTACTCGTTACGAAGCCCAAGTACACTCTCTTAGAGCGTCTAGTTATATATAAATGGCTAACAGAAAAAAACTGTAGTTATTTTGAATTTCTGAAGCATAGAGTCATGTGGTTGAGTTTCAAGAATGAATAGACCATTTTACAGTTGTTGGCTTAGTGACCTGGCCTCTGAATGGCAGTGAGGCTGGAGTTGACCTTGTTTTGATACAGACCTTACTGCTTTTATTGTGCAAATCAAGTTGTTCTTGTAGTAACTAGTTGACATTTACCTGGGAAAAGCAGAGAGGTCTGTATGAAAGCAAGGTCACCTCTAGCCTCGCTTGCATTCATGGCCAGGTTACAAAGCACACAACTGTAAAATGGCCTATTGGAGGTGGAGGTAGCGTGGCCTAATGGTTATAGGGTGCTGGATTTGTAATCTGGAGGTCTCGGGTCAAATCTTCCTCCCTGCAACTTAATGGATTTGTGGTCCCAGGTTCAACTCCTCCACGCTTTGTAAATAGCTAAGTGCTCAGTCTTCCCAATTTCTCAGAGAATGTAGAATTGTAAAACAGGAAATCGACGCCTCCAAATGCCGTAATTATTTCACAGGCCTAAAGACGTACTACTTTAAAATTTGATTTGCGACTGAATCTCCAATATTACTTTCAATTGCTCAATATTTTCCCTGCGTACAAAAGTTAATGTTAATATCACCGTTTAGTATAATTACTCAGGTTTTTTTTAAAATTTAATATCACACAAGTCACAGAAGGAAGGAGGATACAAATAAATAAAATGAAATAAAAAGAGAAATAAAAGACATCGAGTTACATAATTTAACTAATTAAGACTAACTAACAAAAAAACTTTGATCATGACTAATCTAGAGCATTTATACAAGTTTCTCAACGCGGTATTTAAGATTAAGTCTATTATTGAATTCATTTAACTCAGGCTCAATTTCATTAAGTTTCTGATTGTAAAGGTAATACTTTGCCAATAGCATAAAATAATTTAATTTCTTTAGTAGAGGGGATCGTTGCAATTGACCAATAGTATTTAGAAAAAAAAAAATTACTCAGGTGATTATAGAAATCCTTGCGCTCTCGTTGGCCGAGAATGGCGTCATATTCTGCTTATTATTCAACAAATTGTAACACTATCCAAATATGGTCATGATGCTCTCGATATCTGTCATCCGTAGGTGACGGATATCCGGCGATATACGTAGCTTCGTACGTGGGAAGAAAAAGTGAAGTGAAAAAATGTTGACAGAAAGGTTTAAAAATGTTACGAGCTTGGAAATCAATTTTGTTATCAATTTGTTGAATAATAAAACAATTATCCTGCTCAATCTTGCGGAATATCGTCTGATTTTAGCCGACTCGGCCTACGGCCTCGTCGGCTAAGTATCAGACGATATTCCGCGCGATTTCGCAGGATAATTGTTCAATAATCACCTCCCGCGAGGTGATTATAGCGGGAGGACAAATTTTCAAAATAGCCGCGCGCCTCGCGCTTTGTCGATGTGTCTGAAGAGGAATTAAACTTAATGAAAGAAAATGCCATTCTGAGGAATAACAAACACGCCACAAAGTTCGAAATGACACTCATCAATTAAGATGTGAAAATTGTGCTAAACGTAACTAAGAAACCATTTAAATTCCCTTGAAAATTTGTGTCGTCATACATGAATAAATCAAAACAGCTATTAAATTTTCGCAATACTATTTACCTGACAGAATGGTTTCATACCTCTCACGTGCTGTGGTGTGGTTGACATGGTTCGTTTCCGCGTGCCTTACAACTGAGCAGTTACATGTGATTTAATTCGTATATGCTTCACAACTGAGCAGTTACCTTCCATAACCAAATGGTCTGGTTCTTTTTGAATGAATGTAAAGCGGCCTTCACTCGGCAAACTTAGGTTGGCAAACTCGTGTTGGAAAACTTCAAAAAGGTGACAAACTCTTTCCGTCACAAGTCAAACTGGTGTCAAATAACAAACACGGTAATTTGCAACAAGGCCGACTTTTTAGTGCAGTTGCACTCACGTACAACAGTGAAACAGAGGAAAGGAAGAGAAGAAACAGAAAGCGGTGGAGAAATAGAAAGGCTTGGACGAAACCCAGTTTGTCCGGGCGCTCCTCCGTTATGTTTTGTTTGTTTTAGTATCTTTGTTGCCTAAAGACGAAACGTCCTGAACAGCCGGACAATTGTGAACCGGTTTGATAGTTTAAAAAGTGTTGACTTGCGTCCCCCATTTTGCTAGTGAAGTGTCACGCAAATAAATCACGCGAATAGAGCTCGTTTTGATTGGTTGACAATTACCAACACATGTTGGCCAACCGTTCACACGTCAGATAGAAGTTTACTAACACGAAAAAGTTGGTGAAAAAGTTGGCGAGAATAGAAGCAAGCTCTATTTGTCGCCAACAGTTTGCCAACTTGTTTGCCGACTGATTTTGTGCCGTTCACACACATCAACTTCAGTTTGCCAACACGAGTTTGCCAACTTAACTTTGCCGTGTGAAGGCCGCTTAAGAAGATCGGGGAAATAAGCAAAATTAGTCCACCTACATTTACGTCCGTCTTTCCGTTATTTTCTGTCTCCTGAAGGGACCCGAGTCTCGAATGCCCTGGAAAATTTTCGGGCCCGTAAAGCCGAAGCAAAATCTCGAACGTTACGATTACAGAGCTGTCTTATTCACATATTCTTAATTTAAAGAGAGGTTCCTTCATTCAAGAAGTTTCAAGCGCATACACTTGTCCGTTTTTAGATACAGATAACTGAAAATGGCTTTATGGGCCCGAAATGTTTTTGGAGCTTTCGAGAAACGGGCCCCTAGTTTACAGATATTCGGAATAACTTTAACAAAGCTTCACAGTGGAAATAATCCGGCATTGCTTCCGTCGACCACCAAGAAGATCTGTACGAGACTGCAGGCTGCTGGCAAAGACGTATCAACTGCTTCTCCGACTTCCCAATTCTTGAAGTTTTAAGCTTCGCCATTCAAACTCGGAAACTCAAAGCAGCAAAATATAATCAGGGAGCTATTGCCGCGTCTTAATCGAAAATCAGTATGGTGAAAGACTTCGTGTCTTGGCCATGCGGCGAAGAGTGTGAAACAATTTTGTTCTTAAAGTTCTGTTGTTTTGTTTTGTAAATCATCCATCTGCTTGTATGAATCGCTTTACATGTCTCCATTTATAATTTTTGTGTTTTCATGCAGCTGTGATCGAGCACCGCCAGTTTGGCCCTCGGGCCGTTTGTTAATGTTTTAAAATCACAACCTTGTTCCCGTTTGACTCTTTCTGCAGCGCGAGTTTCCTATGAGTTGCGTTGCAATTAAGTTTATGTCGCAGTGATAAAATTTCACTGAAGCTTGTTGATACCGGAATCCTTGTTGATGGCGTCCAGCTTCAAAGCAAAGAAATCCTGAATCGATGCTTTTTTTTATAATTAAGTTTCAAAATTGTCTAGGTTAACGAGTGGGCGATCTACATCTGGCAACAATTAAGAAAACATGTCAACAAGTGGACATGACTGTTGGGGTGAGATAGTTAATATAAATGCGACAAGAGTCACCGCGATAGTTTTTAGAAACATTTCCATTTTAAGTAATTAAATTTGCTAACCAGCGCCGTAGCTAGTAACAGGCCAACCGAGGCACTTGCCTCGGTCATTTCTTTGGCTTTTGTTGTTTATAGTACCTAATACCTAGGAAGAGAACTCAACCATGGACTGATTGCCTCAGTCATAAGTTATTCATAGACATTGCCTCAGTCAAAATTTTTTTCTGGCTACGGCCCTGCTAACGTTCCTGCTAAGTAAACAGTGCGCGGTGCATCACGGTAAGCGATGAAATACGACAGACCACTTTCACGCTATGTCTCTTTTCAATTTAAATTGTTTTTCTTTTTTTTTACCAATTTAGATTTTCATTTTAGGGTATCAACAGTTTCGAGAAATTGTCAAGCCCAACCACAGCGAAACATGTGCAACTAAAGTGGTGTCTTAGACAAAGATATTATGAGAATTGTGTCCGAGATGTGATCGCTAAATATGAGGTTCATGACTGATCACCGCGGGCAACTGATGATGCTTTGAGCCTTTTAGTGAGGTTTATTGGCCTCAGTCTAAACTGTCATGAAGTTTCAATTTCAGTTCTGGGAAAAAAGGGTTCTAGATTTATAAACATCAATTTACTCTATCTTTGGGGCCATTAAACGGACGTAAACATTATTTGGATATTAGAAGACTGCAAAACCTGAGCACCAGAATAAATTACTAACATAAATCCTGTTTGATTGGTTTAACTATTTTACTTGAGAATGTCAAATTTTTATGTCAAATTAAAGCCCGTTGGTTCCGTAGTGAAACGAAAATAGGGTCGAATAACGTTTATGACTAACATCAATAATGTTTGGCTGGCCTTTATATAACGTTTGACATTGTGAATACAATTTCAAGGCCCATTTTCCGAAGCAAAGGGATGTCGATCGGACTGTAGAGGTCTGAAAGTAAACTGGACATTCCAGACGAATCGTAAAACAAAAATGTTTTCTCCTGAATCTTAAGCGTCCCCAAGAAATTCCACCTTGCCTTGAAATCTAATACTTACATTTAATAGGATTCCCTACATGTGACTTAGTTGAACAAAGTTTAACCTGTTCCCCTGTTTGATGTTTAGATATCCAGACGTCTTTTAACATGAGTTTTGTTTATTCGAGTAAAGAGAACTGATTGAGATCATTTGCTAGTCGAGGCGTATACTAAAATAACTGGATTATTCGCTCTCTTTTTTAATGCGTGATAGAAATCTCGAGCTAATAATCTATTTGTTAATTATTCTTGCTAGGTGCTGTTTTTTATCAATTTTCGAGAATGTTAAGTTGTCCCAAGTTATTGAATGGAATACATTTTTTTCTTTCACTAGAAGTATGAAAACAAACTGAATACTTATGGATAGCGACGAAAACTCCAAAAACATTTAGTCTTTATCCTAGAACTTTCCTTTGAAATTTAACCTTGCCTTGAAATCTTATAAGTTAAAAGGCCTTCCTTGTGTGTTAATTAAGTGGAACAAAATCAACCTGTTCCTAATTGATACTAAAATATTCACACGTCTCCTTCATTTCTCGGAAATTTCAAATTGATAAGAAAAAGTTTGATTATATTATAATAATGATACACAACCAGAATCTTGTTCTTTTTAATTAAATAACCTAAAACAGAAGATATCAAAAGTCATGATGCAAAAAATTTTTACAAGTAGTTAGGGAAACATTTAAGAACAGTTTCATAATATTCCATGGATTGTTCGTATTGCTATTTCGATGAATAATTTAACGCCTTCAGTGCCAAGGGGTTTCCCTTTGACGAGTAAAATCGTCTGGCGTTAGACAGAGTAAAATCTATAAGTACGTCCTTGGCACTGAAAGGGTTAAGGGAGATAGTTTTTTAACCCCTTCAGTGCCAAGGGGTTTCCCTTTGACGAGTAAAATCGTCTGGCGTTAGACAGAGTAAAATCTATAAGTACGTCCTTGGCACTGAAAGGGTTAATTAACCGAGGAATTATACATTTGATTTGATTTTTTGATTGATCGACTTGATCGGTTGTCCGAACTTTTAGTTTTCGATACATCAGAAAAATCTAAAATACAAGTTTAAAGCTGTAGATCGAAAATGAAGAGAAATGAATTTTCACGGAAGCTCGTTAAAAATTCCACGTTTCTCATGGTGTTTAATAAGTCAATGGGCTTGGTGGTCACATTGTGTCTTAACTGGGAACAGACCAAAATATAATGACCTGTCTGGAAGCTCCTTTAGTTAGAAACTTTCCACTTTCCACTTATGGCTGAAAGGGTTTTCTTTGTTCCTTCAAGTATAATTATCTCTAATTTATCTGTCGCGATTTCCGTGGAGAGGCCTTCGATTTAGGCTTGGTGGTGGCTTTCATTCTTCGATTCTTAATAAAGGTAAACAAAAGTCTGCATTCCGAAGTCTGCGTTTTACACTAACGGTTTCTGGGAAACATTTGTAATTTTTTAAAGAATTAAAATTGGTTATGTTCCCGCTATGTTAACAATGCGCGGTGCATCACGGTAAGTGATAAATTGTAAGAGACCAATCTCACGCAAACCTCTCTCAAGGCAATTGATTTTCTTCAAATTATCACTTTAGTCAATATATTGACAATTTCGAGGCATTGTCAAGCCCAACTATAACAAAACCAGTGTGCAACTGAAGAGCTGTCTCGAACAAAGATTTAAAGACAATTGCGTCTGGCATGTGAACTGCCAGATATGAGGTTTATGATTATTACTGCGAGTTACTGATGATGCTTTTAAGCCTTTTGGTAAACTTAATTGGCCTGAAAGTCAAAAGTGTAATGAATTCTCAATTTTAGTTCTGGAGAAACGGTTCTAGACATAGAAACAAAACTTTATGCTGTTGTGGAGGCCGCTCTCTGGCATGGACATAAACAGGATTTGGACATCGAGCTTTGTCGGTCTGTATGAGAAAATCTTGTCCGACATTGTAGTGCAGACCGAGCGTAGTGAGGTCTGTACACACGAGCAAGGGCAAGATAAAAAATCTGGAGTTTATAATCTACTTGTCAATTGTCTGTGCTAAGTGTTGTTTGTCATTATCAATTGGTTTTCGAGAATGTTTTCCGAAGTAAAGAAATGGAAAGCATCTTCTCTTCCCTTATAATCCTGAGAGGAAATTGAATATACATGTTTGAAGATGAAAATAAAGCAAAAAAGAGCCTTCCTCCTGATTCTCTCCTTTCCTTCCTCCTTGCCTTGCAATCTAATAACTTAAAAGGGCTTTTTTGCGTGTTAATTGAGTGGGACAAAAGTTTAACCTGCTCCCAATTGATATTATTAATATACGCTAAAGAATTTCTTCACCCATCTTGGTCTGAGTGAAATTTAATTTGAACGTTCCCTCTTCGCCTTAATCGGTTCGTCGATCTTTTAGTTTGGATATATAAAGAACATCTAAACTTCAAGTTTAAAGCTGCAGATCGAATATGGACAGAAAATGGGCTTTCACGGAAGCATGTTACCAATTTCACGCTCCTTTGAAATCTAGTAGTTCAATATGCTTGGTGGTCACATTGTGTCCTTAATGGCAACGTTGATCCTGAAATAAGGATCCTGGAACAGGCTCTTTCAGTTGGAAAATTTCCCTTTGCCTTTCGGAAAATTTTTTTAGTTTATAGTTTCTCATTGAAGCTCTCACAATCATGACTTCCGTGAAGAGGGTTAATGTGAGCTTGTTGGTGGCTTTGATTCTTTAATGTCAACAAAATACATGAATTATCATCCATTTTTGCCATTTATTTAACATCTAACCACAATTAAAATTATCGTAGTTCCAGAGGTCGTGTCAATGAGGCCACGGAGTTTTTAACTATTTCCTAACTTAATGAAAGTAACAAATGACTAAGTTCAATTCTTCGTTAAAGGACCACTGCAGAAGTAACGGCCTGAAAACAGTTAGAGGTGTAAGCTTGCAAACTGGTGATATTGACACATTTTTACGGAAATTTGTCATTGATACCCCAGCATCCAAACCCTTTTACAAAAATATTTTGAATTTTTCAACAATGAAGCACTCTGGTTGTTCTGTTATCAAGAGAAAATCATTCTACAACGCGATTGGACAATCTATTCAATCGGATTCAGTGAAGGATTTCAAATAAGTAAACTTTTACGAGATGCATTTGTCTCAGTCTGTCTTGGTGGTCTGTTAGAGACTTGTCAGTCCACAAATTCACTTTTTACATCGCTAGCAACTGAGATGGAAGCCTTCGTTGTGAAGATTTTGGCCTCCTTGCTTATTAGTGTACTGATCACAACCAATATTGTGGCTGAAAAACTGTCCATGGAAATCAAATTTGGTAAGAGAGACAGTATCTTGTAAAATACAACAAATTCTGCATGTAGATTTAATTGGTTTAAGTCATGAATTGGAAAGGGGGAAACTCTTTCTAATCTTTAAACTTTATTGTATCCTTTTAAACACTTATGTCATTGAACATTCTGCAATTTTCCTTTTTTTTCAGTTGGCTTCAATACTAATATTAATTCAGTAAGAAAATGACAAACTCGTCATCACAACAAGGAGGACAGATTTTACACCAAAATAAAAAAATATAAATGGCTAAATATATTAGTTTCGACTGTTTTTCATTAATTCGTGTTTTTATCATATCTCATCTCTTCTCCTTGGCGTAACGATTAGTTTCCCCGTGTTTGCTTGTTCACTCAAGATTTCAACTGATGTAGGTATACAAATATATCCGGTATTCTTCGTTGATTTGGAGCTGTGGTCCTGCCTTTACTGAGGTCATTGTTCGTTCATCAGGTAACTTTCGAAGGGGTCTTACAAGGAACGAAATAATTGTGATATATTAACAGGGAAGGAACAAGATGGAGTAATATTTGACGTCGCAAATGTTCTGTCAGATTCTGATTTGTAGGTTTAATTTTAGACAAAGGTCTAAAGTTTAAGCTTTTGGAATAAACTTAAAAAGTGCCGCTTATCTTTCGAGTTGAAATTCAATTGTCAAACCTCGACGTTGTCATTTTGTTTTCTTCAATGTGAATGAGCTATCGAATTTTTGTCATTATTTCATCAATGAGAAATCTCAAACCATAGCTCTTTTTCAAGGGGACTTCAAAATTTCCCACCTCAAATCATGTAATTATACAATCTTTAGTGACGTTTAATAATGGCCCAACGTTTACTGGCAACTAAAAAACTATTCAAATTTTAATTCCTTGTCGAATGATTTCTTTTTTTACGTACAGTTTGTGTTTTACCTGTACAACCGTTTGTGCCTTTTTCTCAAATCAAACTTCTGATTAAACTAGCTTTTAAAAAAGTTATACGGTTTCTACGAAAAATACAGATTAAAAGCAAAAATTCAGATTCCAAGTGAAAATTGAAAGAACTTTTGTTCATGGCAGACATCTAATAGCTTCAGTGGTTTTCTTTAATTTTCCATTAGCCAACAAAGACCAATTAGATTTCACCTACTGACCTCCGCTGTTTAACGCCGTTAAGAGGCAATTTTAACTGTTAGTGATATCTTGCCGTTTCTTTTCTTAATCCAATCTTGAATCAGTTCAAGTAAGAAAAGAAAAGATTTAAGATTTTAAATGTAAAAGTCTTTATCTTCCTTGTCTCTTATTGAAAAGGAGGAAGAAGAAATTCAGAAAACCTCCTCTTCACCTTGGGTTTTGACGAAATCTCACAAACAATGTTTTGCGCTCGAGCAAATTCGGCCTCAAAAATGAATGTTTTCAATTTCTGAGGAATGAGACATCTGGAATTAAATTTATGAGTGCATCACCCTTCCACTGATTGGTTAAACTACTCAACCATCAGAATTCTATATTTTTTTGGCATCTGGAAATCTTTATTAATTTTTCCCGTTCAATTTTAGAGTTGTGTTTTATTACTGTCTTAAATCCCGCATATTGATGTAGCTTTTACTTAACTTGAAGTTTGAGTTAGAAACGTTTGTTCATTGATATGAACATTTTAAAGCCAGTTGAAAAAAATAGCTACCCTTAGAATCTCCAGAAAGATTCCACTCAAGTTCCGCGAATTTTCCTTCTCTGTTTGTTTTCTGTTTGTTTTGTTTTGAAGTTGATCAAAGTTTGACTTGCCCCTACTTGGTGCTGAGCTCTCTTTATTCTGCGTTGTAGTAATCATGACCAATCCTGATTAAATTATCGAAAATTTAAGATCGTTCTGCAATTAACCCCAAGAACATGTTTTTCTGCACTTTGCCAAATGTTGCCTCTTATCCTGGTAAACAAAATTCGAAAAATATAACGAGTGGGAGGCCCCGAGTAAGTTTTTGAGTAATGAGTATTTCAAGCTAAAAATTCATTAAGAATGTTTTTAGCAGGACATAATGCCTATTGTCTCACGAATATGGTAGCAACGTGTTCAGCGCTAGCAATAATTGGGCAGTTTTTTTTTGAAGCCATGATTGTAGCATTAACTGCTGATGGGTGATCATTATAATGATTCTTCTTAAACTCATTAATAATTCATCAAGTTAAGACAAAGGAAATCACAATCGTGAAGGAGGTTTGAATACCCGGTCTTAATTAGCATAGATTTTGATGATTTTACTTCTTCGTTTACTCCTTCGTTTTTGTTTGGATTAAGTAGATATATCAAACACGCGAGACAGTGTTTCATCAGCTATCCAAACACCTCGAATTTCGTAAAAAATACTCCGCCGCGTGTCGTATTTTCAACTCTCTTCTCGGTGCTTGGATATCCGATGAAACACTGTCGGGTTTTTTATATATTACGTCAAATCTAAGCTAAGGTCTTGGATAGTGCTGGGAACTCTTGCCAGCCACCTCAAAATTATGTTTAAATGATAGAAATGCTACAATTAGGAATAAAAGGCTCCCCATTTTCTAATAAACGTACCCGCAATAGTGTCCAATTTAAGGTCGGTGCCTACTCATGATTAGGGAGCTTAAGGTAATTGCCCTGAAATAAAACTGACAATAGATTTTCGTTCAAACTTTGCCCACTGAATATTTATCGAGAATAACTAGACATCACGTCTTTTGTACACGCTCGACGCACTTAGCAAACTTATTAAATCTGTAAAATAGTTGTTACTGAGAAATAAAATCTCTGAAATTCGCGGAGTCGATATATATTTCGATCAACGATCCTCGTCAGTCGTCCTCCGTTAAAGAATACGTCTATCGTTCATGTAAGAGACATTATTTCGTTCATGTAAGAGATTTTATTTCTTAGTAACAACTATTTTACAGTTTTAATAAGTTTGCTAAGTGCGTCGAGCGTGTACAAAAGACGTGATGTCTAGTTATTCTCGATAAATATTCAGTGGGCAAAGTTTGAACGAAAATCTATTGTCAGTTTTATTTCAGGGCAATTACCTTAAGCTCCCTAATCATGAGTAGGCACCGACCTTAAATTGGACACTATTGCGGGTACGTTTATTAGAAAATGGGGAGCCTTTTATTCCTAATTGTAGCATTTCTATCATTTAAACATAATTTTGAGGTGGCTGGCAAGAGTTCCCAGCACTATCCAAGACCTTAGCTTAGATTTGACGTAATATATAAAAAACCCGACAGTGTTTCATCGGATATCCAAGCACCGAGAAGAGAGTTGAAAATACGACACGCGGCGGAGTATTTTTTACGAAATTCGAGGTGTTTGGATAGCTGATGAAACACTGTCTCGCGTGTTTGATATATCTACTTAATCCAAACAAAAACGAAGGAGTAAACGAAGAAGTAAAATCATCAAAATCTATGCTAATTAAGACCGGGTATTCAAACCTCCTTCACGATTGTGATTTCCTTTGTCTTAACTTGATGAATTATTAATGAGTTTAAGAAGAATCATTATAATGATCACCCATCAGCAGTTAATGCTACAATCATGGCTTCAAAAAAAAACTGCCCAATTATTGCTAGCGCTGAACACGTTGCTACCATATTCGTGAGACAATAGGCATTATGTCCTGCTAAAAACATTCTTAATGAATTTTTAGCTTGAAATACTCATTACTCAAAAACTTACTCGGGGCCTCCCACTCGTTATATTTTTCGAATTTTGTTTACCAGGATAAGAGGCAACATTTGGCAAAGTGCAGAAAAACATGTTCTTGGGGTTAATTGCAGAACGATCTTAAATTTTCGATAATTTAATCAGGATTGGTCATGATTACTACAACGCAGAATAAAGAGAGCTCAGCACCAAGTAGGGGCAAGTCAAACTTTGATCAACTTCAAAACAAAACAAACAGAAAACAAACAGAGAAGGAAAATTCGCGGAACTTGAGTGGAATCTTTCTGGAGATTCTAAGGGTAGCTATTTTTTTCAACTGGCTTTAAAATGTTCATATCAATGAACAAACGTTTCTAACTCAAACTTCAAGTTAAGTAAAAGCTACATCAATATGCGGGATTTAAGACAGTAATAAAACACAACTCTAAAATTGAACGGGAAAAATTAATAAAGATTTCCAGATGCCAAAAAAATATAGAATTCTGATGGTTGAGTAGTTTAACCAATCAGTGGAAGGGTGATGCACTCATAAATTTAATTCCAGATGTCTCATTCCTCAGAAATTGAAAACATTCATTTTTGAGGCCGAATTTGCTCGAGCGCAAAACATTGTTTGTGAGATTTCGTCAAAACCCAAGGTGAAGAGGAGGTTTTCTGAATTTCTTCTTCCTCCTTTTCAATAAGAGACAAGGAAGATAAAGACTTTTACATTTAAAATCTTAAATCTTTTCTTTTCTTACTTGAACTGATTCAAGATTGGATTAAGAAAAGAAACGGCAAGATATCACTAACAGTTAAAATTGCCTCTTAACGGCGTTAAACAGCGGAGGTCAGTAGGTGAAATCTAATTGGTCTTTGTTGGCTAATGGAAAATTAAAGAAAACCACTGAAGCTATTAGATGTCTGCCATGAACAAAAGTTCTTTCAATTTTCACTTGGAATCTGAATTTTTGCTTTTAATCTGTATTTTTCGTAGAAACCGTATAACTTTTTTAAAAGCTAGTTTAATCAGAAGTTTGATTTGAGAAAAAGGCACAAACGGTTGTACAGGTAAAACACAAACTGTACGTAAAAAAAGAAATCATTCGACAAGGAATTAAAATTTGAATAGTTTTTTAGTTGCCAGTAAACGTTGGGCCATTATTAAACGTCACTAAAGATTGTATAATTACATGATTTGAGGTGGGAAATTTTGAAGTCCCCTTGAAAAAGAGCTATGGTTTGAGATTTCTCATTGATGAAATAATGACAAAAATTCGATAGCTCATTCACATTGAAGAAAACAAAATGACAACGTCGAGGTTTGACAATTGAATTTCAACTCGAAAGATAAGCGGCACTTTTTAAGTTTATTCCAAAAGCTTAAACTTTAGACCTTTGTCTAAAATTAAACCTACAAATCAGAATCTGACAGAACATTTGCGACGTCAAATATTACTCCATCTTGTTCCTTCCCTGTTAATATATCACAATTATTTCGTTCCTTGTAAGACCCCTTCGAAAGTTACCTGATGAACGAACAATGACCTCAGTAAAGGCAGGACCACAGCTCCAAATCAACGAAGAATACCGGATATATTTGTATACCTACATCAGTTGAAATCTTGAGTGAACAAGCAAACACGGGGAAACTAATCGTTACGCCAAGGAGAAGAGATGAGATATGATAAAAACACGAATTAATGAAAAACAGTCGAAACTAATATATTTAGCCATTTATATTTTTTTTATTTTGGTGTAAAATCTGTCCTCCTTGTTGTGATGACGAGTTTGTCATTTTCTTACTGAATTAATATTAGTATTGAAGCCAACTGAAAAAAAAAGGAAAATTGCAGAATGTTCAATGACATAAGTGGTTAAAAGGATACAATAAAGTTTAAAGATTAGAAAGAGTTTCCCCCTTTCCAATTCATGACTTAAACCAATTAAATCTACATGCAGAATTTGTTGTATTTTACAAGATACTGTCTCTCTTACCAAATTTGATTTCCATGGACAGTTTTTCAGCCACAATATTGGTTGTGATCAGTACACTAATAAGCAAGGAGGCCAAAATCTTCACAACGAAGGCTTCCATCTCAGTTGCTAGCGATGTAAAAAGTGAATTTGTGGACTGACAAGTCTCTAACAGACCACCAAGACAGACTGAGACAAATGCATCTCGTAAAAGTTTACTTATTTGAAATCCTTCACTGAATCCGATTGAATAGATTGTCCAATCGCGTTGTAGAATGATTTTCTCTTGATAACAGAACAACCAGAGTGCTTCATTGTTGAAAAATTCAAAATATTTTTGTAAAAGGGTTTGGATGCTGGGGTATCAATGACAAATTTCCGTAAAAATGTGTCAATATCACCAGTTTGCAAGCTTACACCTCTAACTGTTTTCAGGCCGTTACTTCTGCAGTGGTCCTTTAACGAAGAATTGAACTTAGTCATTTGTTACTTTCATTAAGTTAGGAAATAGTTAAAAACTCCGTGGCCTCATTGACACGACCTCTGGAACTACGATAATTTTAATTGTGGTTAGATGTTAAATAAATGGCAAAAATGGATGATAATTCATGTATTTTGTTGACATTAAAGAATCAAAGCCACCAACAAGCTCACATTAACCCTCTTCACGGAAGTCATGATTGTGAGAGCTTCAATGAGAAACTATAAAACTAAAAAAATTTTCCGAAAGGCAAAGGGAAATTTTCCAACTGAAAGAGCCTGTTCCAGGATCCTTATTTCAGGATCAACGTTGCCATTAAGGACACAATGTGACCACCAAGCATATTGAACTACTAGATTTCAAAGGAGCGTGAAATTGGTAACATGCTTCCGTGAAAGCCCATTTTCTGTCCATATTCGATCTGCAGCTTTAAACTTGAAGTTTAGATGTTCTTTATATATCCAAACTAAAAGATCGACGAACCGATTAAGGCGAAGAGGGAACGTTCAAATTAAATTTCACTCAGACCAAGATGGGTGAAGAAATTCTTTAGCGTATATTAATAATATCAATTGGGAGCAGGTTAAACTTTTGTCCCACTCAATTAACACGCAAAAAAGCCCTTTTAAGTTATTAGATTGCAAGGCAAGGAGGAAGGAAAGGAGAGAATCAGGAGGAAGGCTCTTTTTTGCTTTATTTTCATCTTCAAACATGTATATTCAATTTCCTCTCAGGATTATAAGGGAAGAGAAGATGCTTTCCATTTCTTTACTTCGGAAAACATTCTCGAAAACCAATTGATAATGACAAACAACACTTAGCACAGACAATTGACAAGTAGATTATAAACTCCAGATTTTTTATCTTGCCCTTGCTCGTGTGTACAGACCTCACTACGCTCGGTCTGCACTACAATGTCGGACAAGATTTTCTCATACAGACCGACAAAGCTCGATGTCCAAATCCTGTTTATGTCCATGCCAGAGAGCGGCCTCCACAACAGCATAAAGTTTTGTTTCTATGTCTAGAACCGTTTCTCCAGAACTAAAATTGAGAATTCATTACACTTTTGACTTTCAGGCCAATTAAGTTTACCAAAAGGCTTAAAAGCATCATCAGTAACTCGCAGTAATAATCATAAACCTCATATCTGGCAGTTCACATGCCAGACGCAATTGTCTTTAAATCTTTGTTCGAGACAGCTCTTCAGTTGCACACTGGTTTTGTTATAGTTGGGCTTGACAATGCCTCGAAATTGTCAATATATTGACTAAAGTGATAATTTGAAGAAAATCAATTGCCTTGAGAGAGGTTTGCGTGAGATTGGTCTCTTACAATTTATCACTTACCGTGATGCACCGCGCATTGTTAACATAGCGGGAACATAACCAATTTTAATTCTTTAAAAAAATTACAAATGTTTCCCAGAAACCGTTAGTGTAAAACGCAGACTTCGGAATGCAGACTTTTGTTTACCTTTATTAAGAATCGAAGAATGAAAGCCACCACCAAGCCTAAATCGAAGGCCTCTCCACGGAAATCGCGACAGATAAATTAGAGATAATTATACTTGAAGGAACAAAGAAAACCCTTTCAGCCATAAGTGGAAAGTGGAAAGTTTCTAACTAAAGGAGCTTCCAGACAGGTCATTATATTTTGGTCTGTTCCCAGTTAAGACACAATGTGACCACCAAGCCCATTGACTTATTAAACACCATGAGAAACGTGGAATTTTTAACGAGCTTCCGTGAAAATTCATTTCTCTTCATTTTCGATCTACAGCTTTAAACTTGTATTTTAGATTTTTCTGATGTATCGAAAACTAAAAGTTCGGACAACCGATCAAGTCGATCAATCAAAAAATCAAATCAAATGTATAATTCCTCGGTTAATTAACCCTTTCAGTGCCAAGGACGTACTTATAGATTTTACTCTGTCTAACGCCAGACGATTTTACTCGTCAAAGGGAAACCCCTTGGCACTGAAGGGGTTAAAAAACTATCTCCCTTAACCCTTTCAGTGCCAAGGACGTACTTATAGATTTTACTCTGTCTAACGCCAGACGATTTTACTCGTCAAAGGGAAACCCCTTGGCACTGAAGGCGTTAAATTATTCATCGAAATAGCAATACGAACAATCCATGGAATATTATGAAACTGTTCTTAAATGTTTCCCTAACTACTTGTAAAAATTTTTTGCATCATGACTTTTGATATCTTCTGTTTTAGGTTATTTAATTAAAAAGAACAAGATTCTGGTTGTGTATCATTATTATAATATAATCAAACTTTTTCTTATCAATTTGAAATTTCCGAGAAATGAAGGAGACGTGTGAATATTTTAGTATCAATTAGGAACAGGTTGATTTTGTTCCACTTAATTAACACACAAGGAAGGCCTTTTAACTTATAAGATTTCAAGGCAAGGTTAAATTTCAAAGGAAAGTTCTAGGATAAAGACTAAATGTTTTTGGAGTTTTCGTCGCTATCCATAAGTATTCAGTTTGTTTTCATACTTCTAGTGAAAGAAAAAAATGTATTCCATTCAATAACTTGGGACAACTTAACATTCTCGAAAATTGATAAAAAACAGCACCTAGCAAGAATAATTAACAAATAGATTATTAGCTCGAGATTTCTATCACGCATTAAAAAAGAGAGCGAATAATCCAGTTATTTTAGTATACGCCTCGACTAGCAAATGATCTCAATCAGTTCTCTTTACTCGAATAAACAAAACTCATGTTAAAAGACGTCTGGATATCTAAACATCAAACAGGGGAACAGGTTAAACTTTGTTCAACTAAGTTCACATGTAGGGAATCCTATTAAATGTAAGTATTAGATTTCAAGGCAAGGTGGAATTTCTTGGGGACGCTTAAGATTCAGGAGAAAACATTTTTGTTTTACGATTCGTCTGGAATGTCCAATTTACTTTCAGACCTCTACAGTCCGATCGACATCCCTTTGCTTCGGAAAATGGGCCTTGAAATTGTATTCACAATGTCAAACGTTATATAAAGGCCAGCCAAACATTATTGATGTTAGTCATAAACGTTATTCGACCCTATTTTCGTTTCACTACGGAACCAACGGGCTTTAATTTGACATAAAAATTTGACATTCTCAAGTAAAATAGTTAAACCAATCAAACAGGATTTATGTTAGTAATTTATTCTGGTGCTCAGGTTTTGCAGTCTTCTAATATCCAAATAATGTTTACGTCCGTTTAATGGCCCCAAAGATAGAGTAAATTGATGTTTATAAATCTAGAACCCTTTTTTCCCAGAACTGAAATTGAAACTTCATGACAGTTTAGACTGAGGCCAATAAACCTCACTAAAAGGCTCAAAGCATCATCAGTTGCCCGCGGTGATCAGTCATGAACCTCATATTTAGCGATCACATCTCGGACACAATTCTCATAATATCTTTGTCTAAGACACCACTTTAGTTGCACATGTTTCGCTGTGGTTGGGCTTGACAATTTCTCGAAACTGTTGATACCCTAAAATGAAAATCTAAATTGGTAAAAAAAAAGAAAAACAATTTAAATTGAAAAGAGACATAGCGTGAAAGTGGTCTGTCGTATTTCATCGCTTACCGTGATGCACCGCGCACTGTTTACTTAGCAGGAACGTTAGCAGGGCCGTAGCCAGAAAAAAATTTTGACTGAGGCAATGTCTATGAATAACTTATGACTGAGGCAATCAGTCCATGGTTGAGTTCTCTTCCTAGGTATTAGGTACTATAAACAACAAAAGCCAAAGAAATGACCGAGGCAAGTGCCTCGGTTGGCCTGTTACTAGCTACGGCGCTGGTTAGCAAATTTAATTACTTAAAATGGAAATGTTTCTAAAAACTATCGCGGTGACTCTTGTCGCATTTATATTAACTATCTCACCCCAACAGTCATGTCCACTTGTTGACATGTTTTCTTAATTGTTGCCAGATGTAGATCGCCCACTCGTTAACCTAGACAATTTTGAAACTTAATTATAAAAAAAAGCATCGATTCAGGATTTCTTTGCTTTGAAGCTGGACGCCATCAACAAGGATTCCGGTATCAACAAGCTTCAGTGAAATTTTATCACTGCGACATAAACTTAATTGCAACGCAACTCATAGGAAACTCGCGCTGCAGAAAGAGTCAAACGGGAACAAGGTTGTGATTTTAAAACATTAACAAACGGCCCGAGGGCCAAACTGGCGGTGCTCGATCACAGCTGCATGAAAACACAAAAATTATAAATGGAGACATGTAAAGCGATTCATACAAGCAGATGGATGATTTACAAAACAAAACAACAGAACTTTAAGAACAAAATTGTTTCACACTCTTCGCCGCATGGCCAAGACACGAAGTCTTTCACCATACTGATTTTCGATTAAGACGCGGCAATAGCTCCCTGATTATATTTTGCTGCTTTGAGTTTCCGAGTTTGAATGGCGAAGCTTAAAACTTCAAGAATTGGGAAGTCGGAGAAGCAGTTGATACGTCTTTGCCAGCAGCCTGCAGTCTCGTACAGATCTTCTTGGTGGTCGACGGAAGCAATGCCGGATTATTTCCACTGTGAAGCTTTGTTAAAGTTATTCCGAATATCTGTAAACTAGGGGCCCGTTTCTCGAAAGCTCCAAAAACATTTCGGGCCCATAAAGCCATTTTCAGTTATCTGTATCTAAAAACGGACAAGTGTATGCGCTTGAAACTTCTTGAATGAAGGGAACCTCTCTTTAAATTAAGAATATGTGAATAAGACAGCTCTGTAATCGTAACGTTCGAGATTTTGCTTCGGCTTTACGGGCCCGAAAATTTTCCAGGGCATTCGAGACTCGGGTCCCTTCAGGAGACAGAAAATAACGGAAAGACGGACGTAAATGTAGGTGGACTAATTTTGCTTATTTCCCCGATCTTCTTAAGCGGCCTTCACACGGCAAAGTTAAGTTGGCAAACTCGTGTTGGCAAACTGAAGTTGATGTGTGTGAACGGCACAAAATCAGTCGGCAAACAAGTGGCAAACTGTTGGCGACAAATAGAGCTTGCTTCTATTCTCGCCAACTTTTTCACCAACTTTTTCGTGTTAGTAAACTTCTATCTGACGTGTGAACGGTTGGCCAACATGTGTTGGTAATTGTCAACCAATCAAAACGAGCTCTATTCGCGTGATTTATTTGCGTGACACTTCACTAGCAAAATGGGGGACGCAAGTCAACACTTTTTAAACTATCAAACCGGTTCACAATTGTCCGGCTGTTCAGGACGTTTCGTCTTTAGGCAACAAAGATACTAAAACAAACAAAACATAACGGAGGAGCGCCCGGACAAACTGGGTTTCGTCCAAGCCTTTCTATTTCTCCAACGCTTTCTGTTTCTTCTCTTCCTTTCCTCTGTTTCACTGTTGTACGCGAGTGCAACTGCACTAAAAAGTCGGCCATGTTGCAAATTACCGTGTTTGTTATTTGACACCAGTTTGACTTGTGACGGAAAGAGTTTGTCACCTTTTTGAAGTTTTCCAACACGAGTTTGCCAACCTAAGTTTGCCGAGTGAAGGCCGCTTTACATTCATTCAAAAAGAACCAGACCATTTGGTTATGGAAGGTAACTGCTCAGTTGTGAAGCATATACGAATTAAATCACATGTAACTGCTCAGTTGTAAGGCACGCGGAAACGAACCATGTCAACCACACCACAGCACGTGAGAGGTATGAAACCATTCTGTCAGGTAAATAGTATTGCGAAAATTTAATAGCTGTTTTGATTTATTCATGTATGACGACACAAATTTTCACGGGAATTTAAATGGTTTCTTAGTTACGTTTAGCACAATTTTCACATCTTAATTGATGAGTGTCATTTCGAACTTTGTGGCGTGTTTGTTATTCCTCAGAATGGCATTTTCTTTCATTAAGTTTAATTCCTCTTCAGACACATCGACAAAGCGCGAGGCGCGCGGCTATTTTGAAAATTTGTCCTCCCGCTATAATCACCTCGCGGGAGGTGATTATTGAACAATTATCCTGCGAAATCGCGCGGAATATCGTCTGATACTTAGCCGACGAGGCCGTAGGCCGAGTCGGCTAAAATCAGACGATATTCCGCAAGATTGAGCAGGATAATTGTTTTATTATTCAACAAATTGATAACAAAATTGATTTCCAAGCTCGTAACATTTTTAAACCTTTCTGTCAACATTTTTTCACTTCACTTTTTCTTCCCACGTACGAAGCTACGTATATCGCCGGATATCCGTCACCTACGGATGACAGATATCGAGAGCATCATGACCATATTTGGATAGTGTTACAATTTGTTGAATAATAAGCAGAATATGACGCCATTCTCGGCCAACGAGAGCGCAAGGATTTCTATAATCACCTGAGTAATTTTTTTTTTTCTAAATACTATTGGTCAATTGCAACGATCCCCTCTACTAAAGAAATTAAATTATTTTATGCTATTGGCAAAGTATTACCTTTACAATCAGAAACTTAATGAAATTGAGCCTGAGTTAAATGAATTCAATAATAGACTTAATCTTAAATACCGCGTTGAGAAACTTGTATAAATGCTCTAGATTAGTCATGATCAAAGTTTTTTTGTTAGTTAGTCTTAATTAGTTAAATTATGTAACTCGATGTCTTTTATTTCTCTTTTTATTTCATTTTATTTATTTGTATCCTCCTTCCTTCTGTGACTTGTGTGATATTAAATTTTAAAAAAAACCTGAGTAATTATACTAAACGGTGATATTAACATTAACTTTTGTACGCAGGGAAAATATTGAGCAATTGAAAGTAATATTGGAGATTCAGTCGCAAATCAAATTTTAAAGTAGTACGTCTTTAGGCCTGTGAAATAATTACGGCATTTGGAGGCGTCGATTTCCTGTTTTACAATTCTACATTCTCTGAGAAATTGGGAAGACTGAGCACTTAGCTATTTACAAAGCGTGGAGGAGTTGAACCTGGGACCACAAATCCATTAAGTTGCAGGGAGGAAGATTTGACCCGAGACCTCCAGATTACAAATCCAGCACCCTATAACCATTAGGCCACGCTACCTCCACCTCCAATAGGCCATTTTACAGTTGTGTGCTTTGTAACCTGGCCATGAATGCAAGCGAGGCTAGAGGTGACCTTGCTTTCATACAGACCTCTCTGCTTTTCCCAGGTAAATGTCAACTAGTTACTACAAGAACAACTTGATTTGCACAATAAAAGCAGTAAGGTCTGTATCAAAACAAGGTCAACTCCAGCCTCACTGCCATTCAGAGGCCAGGTCACTAAGCCAACAACTGTAAAATGGTCTATTCATTCTTGAAACTCAACCACATGACTCTATGCTTCAGAAATTCAAAATAACTACAGTTTTTTTCTGTTAGCCATTTATATATAACTAGACGCTCTAAGAGAGTGTACTTGGGCTTCGTAACGAGTACGTGTATTGGACGCAAAGTCAGGATATTTTAAACAAAAGTTCCGTTTAGATTTTTACTATTAAGAGTGAATGTCAGTAAAAATTAAAGAAAATTCTAAAAATGTGGCCACGGTCGAAAAATCGATTTCGCTCATACTCTGCCAGTTTTAAGGCTTAGGTAAGCAGCTGAAGGAAATCAATTTAGTTTTCTAAAATATCCAAAACAACGGCAGAGTGATTCACGAAAAACGGTCATTCAAGAAGTACGGATCGCTCAACCAATCTGTATCAGATTGCTGAAAACTCGCTCTTCAGCTCTGAAATTATACTAATATAGAATAAGGTTTCTATTATTGTTTCATTGCATTAGCACATTCCCATGGTAGTCTTAAAGCAATTTCAAGGACAAAGTTGTCGACCGTTCGCAATGTCCTCTCGTGACTTATTCTACTCAACAGATTGCGTTACGAGTCTTAAGTCTGGATAATGTATGATCATAAGGGATGAGGTGATGACGTCTTGCCTCAAAGCACAAGCTCAGTGGCCAGCTTGAAATTAATAACGACTCAACTGTAGAATACCCCGCCACGTTTTTTCGTCTCCAATAAAGACAACTGGTCGTGTACTTCTTTTGTTTTTCCTGCTGATTAAAACTTAAAAGTCTTCTCTGCGACGGAACGCAGTGACAACGTAGAGAACTAGATTACTAGATTACTTTATCAGGGTCAATTAACTGCGAATTCCAACATTTCAGAAGAAATGTTTGTTAACTTGTAATCCTGGATTTATAGTGGTTCTGCGTTCCATCAACTAGCGCCTAATCTATGCAGCTCAAAAAGCGCGAAAAGTAAGAATCAAACTAACCTCACTGAAAAATTCACTCAGAGGTTGTGCTTGTCTCCTACGTCAGAAGCTTTCTTGTTTTCAACTCCTTGCTTGATTTTCTCCTAGCGAGAGAGAGAGATAAATACTCTGTAAATTACGTAAGCTAAAAGCTAGGGAAACTTTCATCATCAGAAGTTATCGATGTGCTTTAGTGCGATTTCAAGACATAAATTTGTTGGAACTTAACATTTTCCAAATTATTAGAAATACGTTTTTGTTCATTTAAAATTCTGAACATATATTTTCTTTCGGACAACTTGGAACAAATCTACAATTAAACACCGTTACGTTCGAAAACTGAACCGTACCTCGCTGTGTAAGTTCTCAAAACTTTTTCCGGCTTCTCTCAGCGCTTCTTACACTCCACTCTATTTTCCTTAGAGGAGAGATAAATGCGTGTTAATTTTGCAAGCTGGATAAAGTAAACTATGCCATAGTTACTATTAACTAGGCTTCAACTACTGAAAAGCTTTGGAATTTTCCTTAGTAGACTTCTATCATCAGCGGTTATTGATGTATTTCTGGGATCTCGAGCGGTTTATTTGTTTTCTCGATTTACTGTGTAGATCTATAATGTAGATATTGTGGATGAAGAACCTCACTTTGTTGGATACTCTGCAATAAACCATAATTAGTACTATAATCGTATCTATGACAAAATTCTCGATCGGGATTGGTTCTCCGAGCACCTGTTTGTCACGTAATCGGCGCGCGATCACGTGGGTGCCCAGCATTACAGTTGTCCTCTTTGAACGTTTTGTAATCCGATAGCTGTAGCTGGATACCCACGTGACTTTTACGTCAATTACGCGCACTTTAATAGCTTTACAGTTTTCAATCATGACTTATGAAAAGCGGAACAGATGTTTTCGCTCAAAAGACATTTTTAGTTCCAAAATCTGTTATAGATACGATTAATTAGTAATTGGACTTCGTGTCGTACAATTAAGGGAGTAATTATCCTCGTATTTTCAAATCGGTCTCGCGCCTCGCGCCTCGTGCTCGTCCGATTTTGAAATTACTTGCGCGATTACTTCCTGAATTGTACTCCACTCGGTCCAATAACTATTTAACAATTACTCGCCTCAGGCTCGGTGAATATTATACACTTAATGTATGGTCCCGAGGGAAACAGTTAGTTTTGTTTTCCCGAGAGTCCTGATGTTTCCCGAGACGAAGTCGAGGGAAACATCAGGACTCGAGGGAAAACAAAACTAACTAGTTTCCCGAGGGACCATACATTAAGTGTTTTGTTACATATTTAGACTTTCATATAGCAAAAACAAACAAACAAAGACTTCGTGAGGGCAACAACTGCGCAATTGTATCCCGGTCGGGTTACATTTGAATTTGATCAGGGGCACGAGACCAAGACTCAACCAATCACAGTGCTCATTTTGTTGAGTGAAAGTGTAGCTATATAACAATGTCGGATAATCCCCGAGACGAAGTCGAGGGGATTATTCGACAATATTCACCGAGCCTGAGGCGAATAATTGTTTTAGTATAATTTCAGAGCTGAGCAACAGAGAATAACGGACTAAAACAAAAACTGGGACCCAATTGTTCGTTTGCTTACACGTACGCACCTATATAGTCTTAATAAAAAGCTTACATGTGAGCTTACATCGATTGTGAATCAGTTTACTCATCGAGTTCGGCTGTAAAACAATCAAGCAAAAGACTACGAAAAATAAATTCTTCCGGTACCTTTGTTTTATCGCTGTTGACTTCATCCACAGTTGTCATCATTGTCTCAAAATGAGTAGCTTTAGTTTGGAGAAAAACAGATTTCGGTCAATCGGTTCGACCTGCTGGCAATCAACAGGGAACTTAAGGTAATTCCCCTGAAATAAAACTGACAATAGATTTTCGTTCAAACTTTGCCCACTGAATATTTATCATATGAGAACTTCAATTTTGAAATAAAAAAGAGGGGTGCCCATACTCATTAAGGAGCACTGGGGCATTGAAAATGACCCATTTTGGCATTATTTAACGCTTATTACAAAAATGCATTCCCAAAAATAATTGTAAATTTTTGTGACCGAGATTCATGAGAACAAGCATTAAACTGGAGTCAATGCGTTGCATCGGACACAAATAAACTTTTTAAGTTTGATTTAGACAGAAAGCTGAATTCCTGATTAAAATTTCAACCAAATATCTTGACATGGCTACCATAGGACAAAATAGAAAAGACCACAGTTTACCTGCTATTTTCGCTATTTATTCAATTTTCAGCAATAGAAATCAGATCAGTCTTTCCTCAAGCAAAGTTTATGATAAGTTGATTACAATGACTGGAAAAAAAAATGGGGTGCCCATGCTCGTTGGTGAGCTATAACCATTTTTCAACTGAAAGAGCTCAATATCAAGGCAAATCCGCCATGTTTTCAGTGTGCACGTGCACGAGAGCGCGCTAAATGACGCCATAAATTATGCGCAGAAAGGATGCGCAGTGCAATTGTGAGGAATAACCTTAAGCAAACCACGACGGCAACGGCAACGTCGCCAAACAAAAGGTTTAATGAGCAGAACGATAGCTGTACACGTGCGTTATAAATCTTTGTACATTTCGTTGCCGTTCTCTGCCAAACAACAACGTGAAATGACCAAGTTTTGCGTATTTTGGAGAACGTACGCCACGACGGCAAATATTTTGGATTTGCTTATGGTATTGATCGCTGGCATTATAAATTAAGTTTGAGCAGGTTTTTAGACAGATTTGCGTTCTGAACGGGTTTAGTTACCTTCGAAACTCGAGAGTAAAATTAAAATCCATTTTTTGCAAGGCGTCGTCCATGGCGTCGCCGTCGTCACTGCTTAAGGTAATTCCCCTGAAATAAAACTGACAATAGATTTTCGTTCAAACTTTGCCCACTGAATATTTATCATATGAGAACTTCAATTTTGAAATAAAAAAGGGGGGTGCCCATACTCATTAAGGAGCACTGGGGCATTGAAAATGACCCATTTTGGCATTATTTAACGCTTATTACAAGAACTCATTCCCAGTAATAATTGTAAATTTTTGTGACCGAGACTCATGAGAACACGCATTAAACTGGAGTCAATGCGTTGTATCGGACACAAATGAACTTTTTAAGTTTGATTTATACAGAAAGCTGAATCCTTGATTAAAATTTCAACCAAATATCTTGACATGGTTACCATAGGGCAAAATAGAAAAGACCACAGTTTACTTGCTATTTTCGCTATTTATTCAATTTTCAGCAATAGAAATCAGATCAGTCTTTCCTCAAGCAAAGTTTATGATAAGTTGATTACAATGACTGGAAAAAAAATTGGGGTGCCCGTGCTCGTTGGTGAACTATAGCCATTTTTCAACTGAAAGAGCTCAATATCAAGGCAAATCCGCCATGTTTTCAGTGTGCACGTGCACGAGAGCGCGCTAAATGACGCCATAAATTATGCGCAGAAAGGATGCGCAGTGCAATTGTGAGGAATAACCTTAAGTTCCCTAACGTAACCACTGCGTTTACGATTCTTAACTGCCTTGAACACGAGTTCTTTAAAGGATTTTTGGCCCAAGGATGACAGCAGTCATTGTGAAATTTCTCCATCCTTTCAAATATCCTGGACTTACGGTGATGACTTCCGAATAGATGAAAAATTCATTCACCAACTGCTCGCCATGTTTACTTGCCGATAAAGCAAAGGTGGCACGCTTGGTAGCCAGGCCTCGAAAATGTTATATAAACTGCCTGGAGCGGTTTATATTTAACAATTATCCTGCGAAATCGCGCGGAATATCGTCTGATACTTAGCCGACGAGGCCGTAGGCCGAGTCGGCTAAAATCAGACGATATTCCGCGAGATTGAGCAGGATAATTGTTTTATTATTCAACAAATTGATAACAAAATTGATTTCCAAGCTCGTAACATTTTTAAACCTTTCTGTCGACATTTTTTCACTTCACTTTTTCTTCCCACGTACGAAGCTACGTATATCGCCGGATATCTGTTACCTACGGATGACAGATATCGCGAGCATCATGACCATATTTGGATAGTGTTACAATTTGTTGAATAATAAAGCGTCATATAAGGAACCACTCGACGAATCTGATTGCTGGAAACTCTTTGTTCAGCTCTGAAATTATACTAATACTTATTATTATTATTATCATTATCATTATCATTATCATTATCGTTATCGTTATCGTTATCGTTATCGTTATCGTTATCGTTATCGTTATCGTTATCGTTATCGTTATCGTTGCCGTTGCCGTTGCCGTTGCCGTTGCCGTTGCCGTTGCCGTTGCCGTTGCCGTTGCCGTTGCCGTTGCCATTATCATTATCATTATCATTATCATTATCATTATCATTATCATTAGCAGTATCATCATCATCATAATCATTATCATTATCAATATTGTTATTATCATTAATATCATTATTACAGAGTACCTTCAATAAAATTTTCGTAGCTTCGTTTGCCCTTATTTTTTACTTAAGCTAATCTTAAGTTCTAACTTCTTAAAAGTTTTTTTAACGTTTAATTCTGGTTTAGTACATTTGCTTTCGGACAACTTGCGCGAAATCTACAGCATGTAACGGTTAAAGCAGGAATCTCTCTCGTCTTGTAGGCTAGAAGCGTTCTCCATTCCATGCTTGATATTCCCTTAAAGCTCCTTAAGGCTGGTTCTCACTAGCGCATAAGCATTGGCATAAGCATAAGCATAAGATGACATACGCAGATAAGGAAGATGTTGATCATTAGCACCTTTTGCTAGCAAAAGGCACTATTAATTATCAGCATCTTACTGCGCCTGTGTATGTTGGCGTATGTTTATACTTATGCGAAAGTAAGAACTAGCCTTTAGAGACGGAGATGTAAATGCTGCGCAAAATTACGCAAGTTATGAAAAGCTAAAAGTAAAAGTGAAAAAAAGTAAGCAGGGAACTTTACATAATAGATTTTCATCATCAGAAATGATGATGAAATGATGAGTCAATCTACAGCTGAATACCTTGATAATCCAGACTAACCTCGTCGAAAATGTAGTCAGTCCACAAAGCCATGACCTTCTCTCCAGCACCAGACGCATGTTCAGGTTTCCCACTGGCTCATGCTTGATATTTCCCAGGCGTTATTTTATTTCAAATTAAAGATGCTGGCTAACTTAAACTAAAAGCTAGAGAATCGCTACTTTTGTGGGGTTTTTAAGCAAAATAAAAAGGTCCCTATAGAATCTAACATTTCCGCCCAGAACATGAAAGTAAAATGTTAAAACGCGCGCGACTAAAGAAAAAAGGTTTTCTAATTAATAATGGTAATAGGACTGAGTGGAGTCCAATTCGGTCTGTAATCATACGAGTGATTAACAAAATCGGACGAAGAAGCGGGAGCCCGACTTGTTAATCGCGAGTACGATTACGCACTAAATTAGACGACACGATGTCCTGCTATATCATAACTAGTAATAGTTATCACTAAAGCTGCCCCCGCTTTCTTTTATTTCTGCTCATTGAAACAATAATATTGAACGTTATTGTTCTAGTCTGATACTAAAAAAAAACAATTGTCTTGACATGCACTCTTTTTTATATAAGAATATATTTTGACGTGATATCTTCTCCTCGCTACGAAAAGTGGTGTCCAGAGCACTTGCACAATGTGCTGAGCGCGATCCATATCCAGAAACCAAACACTTGTACTTGATAGCCTAATAAACTCTAAATAAAACGAAAATGCCATAAGCTATAATGTAAGAATAATACAAGAATATTTTCAGCCTAAAATGGGCAGAAAAATAAGAATATTCAGTCTGGGCCGGAAAAATAACATCCTTAGAAAAGAGTGTCTCGAAAGCACAACAGAAGCGAAATGTAAACAAAAGTATCGCGTTACAGTCGCCATATATGCAAATTAGAGTCAAGCTTTTTGTCCTCAATGAAAACGCCGCAAAACATTAGGGAGCTTTAGATTGGACTACGAGTACGAGTTTCAGTACGAGTACGACTTTCGAATTTCAAACCAGTGACATTTCCAGAGCCCTCCTTCTTCATGTTAGTTTTAGGTAGAGAGAGTAGCTCATGGGATGAAATGAGTATGTGTTGTGATAATGTGAAGCCTGAAAACTAGAATTAAAAAGTCGTACTCGTAGTCAATCTCGTACTCGTTACATTTGGATCCCTGCCGTAAGATTACTCAGTGAAAATAAGCCATCCAAATAAACGAGATGCCAAAGGAATATTTCAAACTTTATTCCTCCAGAGCTAACATTTGAGAGAACCTAAAACATATCTTGCAATATCAAGAGAAAAAAACTGGCAAAAAAACAGAGGTGTCAAACTCTGCAAATTACAAGCGGATAACAGCGGAAGCCACACAGAAATATGACCTCTAACGGCTTTACTCTGACGAAATGTCTCCCTGAAAACACAGGATTAGTGCTTAGCGAAATATTCAAAGATCCTCCGATCGTACCATACAAAAGGGGCAAAACTTCCTAAGCGGCTACTACACGTGAATGGGAGTCGCGCAGGCCTGTCACCTTGTTGTTATCCTTGGGTAATTCTGACGATCGGAAGGTACTATGCTGATTTAGCTATTTAGTCGCAAATGAACCACACTGGCCTCGAATTTCGATCTAGTATACTTCAGGGCTCTCTGAGCTGTTTTTTCCCCAAAATCCATCTTCAGGATCTCTGAAAGCGTTTTCAATTTGTTTTAGATCATAATCTCGGCCATTTCGAAGCGAACTTATTTGATCGCGCTGAAATAGTAATGGAGGCCGGCAAATACAAACGCTTTTCAGGGACGCTTGAACTCGAGATCTAAACCAAGGACAAAGCTCGTGGCAAAGACGCCGATCCCGCAAGTCCTCGCGCCCGTGTCCCTTTGCTGGCCTCCCATGAGCGTTTGCGGGAAAAACGTCGATACCTTGCGGGCGTGCAAGCGATAAAATCGAGATTTTTTGCGGCTATATACCGGAAATACCTACATTCTCTCTTCTTCTCTCTCTATTACACGGGGAGTCCTAAGGTGCCTCCTCGGGTTTTTGGCCCTCTGGGGCCAAAAACCCTGCGGGGGCAACAATCACAATTTCCCACAAAAGTAAAAGTTTCATTTGAAGAAGATCTTTTACATGTATGTAATAGTCATTTTAACATCATAACTAAAACTAGTAATAGTTATCACTAGTAATAGTTATCACTAAAGCTGCCCCCGCTTTCTTTTATTTCTGCTCATTGAAACAATAATATTGAACGTTATTGTTCTAGTCTGATACTAAAAAAAAACAATTGTCTTGATATGAACTCTTTTTTATATAAGAATATATTTTGACGTGGCATCTTGGCCGCGCTACGAAAAATGGTGTCCAGAGCACATGCACAACGTGCTGAACGCGATCCAGATCCAGAAACCAAACACTTGTACTTGATAGCCTAATAAATTCTAAATAAAACGAAAATGCCATAAGCTATAATATAAGAATAATACAAGAATATTTTCAGCCTAAAATCGGCAGAAAAATAAGAATATTCAGTCTGGGCCGGAAAAATAACATCCTTAGAAAAGAAGAGAGTGTACGAGCAAACGTATCTCGAAAGCACAACAGAAGTGAAATGTAAACATAAGTATCGCGTTACAGTCGCCATATATGCAAATTAGAGTCAAGCTTTTTGTCCTCAATGAAAACGCCGCAAAACATTTACATTTGGATCCCTGCCGTAAGATTACTCTGTGAAAATAAGCCATCCAAATAAACGAGATGCCAAAGGAATATTTCAAACTTTATTCCTCCACAGCTAACATTTGAGAGAACCCAAAACATATCTTGCAATATCAAGAGAAAAAAAAAGGCAAAAAAAACAGAGGTGTCAAACTCTGCAAATTACAAGCGGATAACAGCGGAAGCCACACAGAAATATGACCTCTGACGGCTTTACTCTGACGAAATGTCTCCCTGAAAACACAGCATTAGTGCTTAGCGAAATATTCAAAGATCCTCCGATCGTACCATACAAAAGGGGTAAAACTTCCTAAGCGGCTACTACACGTGAATGGGAGTCGCGCAGGCCTGTCACCTTATTGTTATACTTGGGTAATTCTGACGATCGGAAGGTACTGTAGTGATGTAGCTATTTAGTCGCAAATGAACCACACTGGCCTCGAATTTCGATCTAGTATACTTCAGGACTCTCTGAGCTGTTTTTCCCCCCAAAATCCATCTTCAGGATCTCTGAAAGCGTTTTCAATTTGTTTTAGATCATAATCTCGGCCATTTCGAAGCGAACTTATTTGATCGCGCTGAAATAGTAATGGAGGCCGGCAAATACAAACGCTTTTCAGGGACGCTTGAACTCGAGATCTAAACAAAGGACAAAGCTCGTGGCAAAGACGCCGATCCCGCAAGTCCTCGCTCCTGTGTCCCTTTGCTGGCCTCCCATGAGCGTTTGCGGGAAAAACGTCGATACCTTGCGGGCGTGCAAGCGATCAAATCGAGATTTTTTGCGGCTATCAGTCCGGGCCATAGCCAGAAATGGATATATGGTGACGTCATGTGAAATGGCAATATGGCCGCCAAAGCTAGGCACACTATACAAAGTTCCTTCCGAGCTCTTTTCGGGGCTTAAAAGTAGCCTTTTCCCACAAGGCTTTGCACACAATACAATTGAACAATGAAGTTTTGGTTGAGTGCGAAAAAAATGGCGGCTTGCGAAGCGTCTTCGAGTTTCGAGGCGAAAACCTCACTGTTTTGTGCTATTTTTGGTCTGGTTTTTACACGACAAGACGCCAAATAGATGGAAAAATCAGGTATGCTGCAATTTTTTCCCTCTTTGAAAAAAATATGTCGTTAATGTCTATAAAATTTGCGTTCATTTGGTGGTATTTTTGTATTGGTCCACGACTGCGTCGCTTGGTCCAAGGGTTTTAAAGATGAAATACTGTAGTTTCGCCACATGCGTTTGTTATTGACCGATCGTGCTGACCATGCTGTGGACCTGATTTCAAGCTGTGTTTACTTTATTCCCCGACAGGCAATGGAAAAGCACCGCGATTTCCTCAAGAAACACTGTACAGTAGATTGTGTGGTAAAAATCTAAAAAGGAATGGCAGAGATCACGGGAAGGAATTATTCTGAATTATTCGAAGCGGTTCTCAGTGAAAAGGTTCACGTTAACATAACAGCAAATGATACTAGTAATGTACATCCCGAAAAGATGTGTGCAGCATGCAATGCAAAGTTATATCCATAAGTACTTTGAATGAAGAAGATGAGGCTGTGGTACACATGTAGGGATCAAAAAGGGTTGAAAGCGCTTTTAGTGCTCAGTATACATGCCAGCTTGATACAGCTGTAGTAGTTCAGGAACAGCTGCAAAGCCAAGTTTCAGTGAAGGTCAATAGTTTTGTAGTTATCAAAACATTTCTATGTGGGCCCTAAGCAGTGTGGAAGAAGTTATGCAGCTATCAATGTTATGCCCGAGGTGGGGGGGGGGACCACGGGATGAGGTGGGGACTTTGAATGTCCTTGCACACCCCACGTGGGGAATTTTAGCAATCTTTGAACATAAATGTTGGCCCCGGGATCGGGAAGTTTGAACAATGTAAAATGAAAGCGAACAGGGTTTTGAATGCGGGGAACTTGGATATGAATGTTCCGCCATCTTTAAAGTACCAAGAATTCCCAGAAGTTCAAAACTTTCCAGTTGCAATAAAATGGAGGAACGAAAAGAATTTAACAAACCATTGTTTTTTTTTAATGTTTATGTATTTGTAAACACCTACTTTGTTTCCGTTTTAAATTCTTACCATTTGTCTTTTTGTGACTGTTGGTTAATCAAGTGCAGCAGTTAATTTAACTGTTTTTGTGTTTTTTTGTATAAACAACAGGTATAGCATAGTATCACATGAAACTACAGCAAGAGGGCCAACAATAACTTGAAGACCGAGGACAAACTAAAACGTTTTTTATTGAAACTTTAAGATTCTACATGAAAAACTGGAATAGTTGTATATGTTGACGCTATAATATATATAGTAAGCGGTAATATTTTGGGGTCTGTGAATTCATCAGCTGAGTGAAATTAATAAAGAAAACAAAGTCAAATTGAAGCTTCTTTTCGAGGCTTTAGTAGTATGTAAATTTTTTATAAAGAGAGCAAACCTTCCGGCTGACTTTCACTGGAGCAGCACGATCAATGAAAGTCTTGTCAAATGCAAGCACGCATTCTTTACTTCAGATGGCTTGAAATTCTCGGTCTGGTGGCTAACGTTGAACTCAAAACCTTCCCCAAGGTGGGGAACTTTGAATTAAAATCTTATCCCAAGGGTTAGGAAGTTTGACTCCAAATTTTCGTTTCTGATCAAAGTCCCCACCCTATCCCGTGGTCCCCCCCCCTCGGGCATAACATTGATAGGTGCATTATTTGTTGAACCTGGCAAATTGTACTTGCAAATATTAATAGCTAGCTTTTTTTGCTAGTAATGTTTCGGAAATTCGAAATACACCTCAGTGTACTTTGCAGTCCTGGTCACTTCAGTTAGCATAAAGTCCGCCCTTTTCAATTGCTTATTGTGTTAGAGTGGGTGTGTGGTTAGTGTTGTGTTTTCATTGATATATTTCAGAAAGTCATGAACAACATTATTTTCCAGTCACAAAATTAGGCCCTGTTTACAAGCAGGTAGCAGGTAACCCTAGTGCTAGGGTTACCCTAGCAAGAGGGTTACCCTGGCACTCACTCAGTTCTTCTTATTTTCACTGATGCATTTACAAGGCAGCTAGGGTCACCCTAGCGCTAGGGTAATCCTAGCTGAGCAATCCTAGCTGAGTCAGCTAGGGTTACCCTGACGCTAGAGTAACCTTGGCGCCTTGTAAATGCTCTGCAAGGGACAACTCGCTACCCGGGACAACTCTATTTTGGCTCCAAAAAGCAAAATATGATCGCAATACTGACAAAATCAGCGAATTATGGCCCAGAAAACATCAAGTTCTTTCACAGTTTGTCATATTTTTGCTTTGCAAATAAATTATTTTCCAGTTTTGTAATCTGTTTGTCAGGTTTCGAAATTAACGCTCGCAAACTCGCAAAAAGTGAGTGCTTTTGATGATCTGTAATTTAGAAAAACATCCACTGGCAAATGTTTGCGAGTTAGAATAATCCATGTCTACAAAACATTTGGAAACAATTTGCTAGTGGTCTCACCAATTGCTAGTAGAAAAAATCTTACTAGCAAAACTTTACAATTAGACTAAAAAGTTAACTTTGAGCCCTGGTTTGTGCTTTACTTACAAGGTAACCGAAGCACAACAAACGTTATGTTGTCTCAGTCTGCAGTGTTACCCTCCTTGTAAATTTACCTGGGTGATCTTTTAACCATTACCCTGGCAGTAGGGCTACTCTACTTCATTGTAAACAGGGCCTTAGAGCTTTTCCACTGTTTGTTACAAAGAAATAATAGCTACATGTATACCTGTTTTTTTTTTTTTTTTTTAATACTTGTTTATAGTTTTGCAATCATGGTATGTAACACATATTGGTAGAAGTATTGAAAATTAAGCTGTAGGTTTCTAGGAATTTAAATATCTATATTTCAAGCTTTCCAGTAAGAATATCTCCAGCAGGGCTTTGTAATTTTCACCATGTGCTTTTCTTTTCAAACCAAAATATTGAAATGTAAAGCATTCTGAAAGTGAATTTCTTGAAATTTCTAGTTGTACGAAATAAAGCATGGACTGTTTATGTCATGTGGCTTCTGTGCCTGTGTCTGTGTGTGTTGGGGTGGGAGGGAGGGAGGGGGAGGGGGCAGACTGACTTTACATGAAAGGTCTTGAAAATAGCATTCCATTATGGGGGGAAGTGGTCACAAAAGGTCAGATCCAGGGGGAGTAGTCATAAAGGAAGATCCAGAAAGGTCTTGAAAGGTCTTGAAGTTCCCTGGACCTTGCAAAATGCATTCAGCCATACCCATTTGCCCTCCTGAATACATGTAGGTTGTCACCTGAGCAGCTGTGGAGGTTTTCCTAAATGACGATACTGAAACCAGAACATCAACATACCATAACAAAATTCATTTGTTGATCAACCTATTGTTTCTCATAACTATAATGTACTGCAATAGAGATTCACATCCACATAGAATGTGCATGTTACTGTTCAAAGTTGAGTCATTTGTTGCTCTGCACAGAAATGGGCAAAGATAAAAGAGAAGGAGGGGTGCAGTCATTCCTTGCAACTGGCTATTGCATGTTGCCAAAGGAGGAGAAAGCTTCAAAAAAGTGACCAAATAGGGTTTTCCACTGATGGTTTTGAAGGCATGGAAATAAGACTGCGTATAAATTTCACTTTTGATCCATGTATTTTTTTTGCTTTTGGGCTGTGGTGAGGTACAACAAAACTTGGCTGCAAATTTCAATATAATTTGATATAATTTTGAACAAAAGCACAGGCACAATAAGTCCCTTTTAAATACAGATCTATCAGTTCTACATGTAGATTTATCAATATGGATAAATATAAAAGACAAGAAAGTGAACCTTATAACCCTATAATAATTTCAGCTAGATACCTTTCATATTGCAACAGCAAACAGCGTAGCTTAAATTGAAAGTGGTGATCACCGCTGTCGAGGCCAAAATCAGCCTTTTTTGATCTTTGGCAGTCCTGGATTGTGGAACGATACCTCGTGCAAAGCAAGTCGCATTAGTACAGGTTGTCTTAACTTTATCGAAGCTAAGCTTATACAATAAAAGGAAATTGGTTCGTATCGGGAGTAAAATTAATTACACGAATACATCGAATTCAAGTAAAACGACTACTAGTTCGAATTATTCGCAGGTTCAAGAGATCGTGGGATTAATAGATGGGAAAGATTTAACCGTATTATTGTTGTAGTTTATTTGTATGCTACATATACGTCACCGCCGACATAGATTTCTTCTCTCTTGCCATTTCCCTCGGTCTTAGTAATTTCGCGGTCTAGGCAATGTTTGGTTTTGCTTGAGCCAATCAGAGCACAGGAAATCGTATATCCACTTCTGGCTATGGCCCGGACTGGCTATATACCGGAAATACCTACATTCTCTCTTCTTCTCTCTCTATTACGTGGGGAGTCCTAAGGTGCCTCCTCGGGTTTTTGGCCCTCTGGGGCCAAAAACCCTGCGGGGGCAAAATCAAAACAGTCACTGGAGCCTAAACCTCCAGAATTTTACAAAGTTAGTCTCTTGAATTGGTTACTATGGTGAATGTAATCAATGTTGTGATTGGTGGATTTAGTGGAGAGGAATTAAGATGATTGGCTCATGTAACTGTCCGATTACAGGTGACCGATTATAGCCAACTGCCCGATAACATTGTCCGATTACAAATTTGAAGATTAATAAGAGCAAAATACAGCATTTTATGCACCAATCAAATTTGAGAAAATGGTAATTGTTATGATTAAAATTATAAAACCGTAAGGTGTCACATTCCTCAAAGTGCGTCGACTTTTTGGGCAAAACTGTTTCCTCTTTTTGGTTTACACGCTAATTTGCAGTTGTGTTCTCGATGTGAATCTTTCTTCCATGCTCTATCACTCCTTCGGAATTTCTTTCTAAGCAAGAGAATTTTTTAACACAGCATCACACTAGGCTATAAATACTAACCTGCGTGAGGAACACCATCATCCGATCGTATGTCTGTCTGTCCAGGCCACTGAATTTAACGCCCTTTCTCCAGCAACGTGACATCAAGAGGCGAACCAATTTGTGACAGTACGAGAGATAAAGAAAGGATTAGATAAGGCTGCAACTGTTTATTAAAGTGCACCTAACACCAAAAATTTTTTCGCTAAAATAATAAAGCTTATTTTGTGGAGTAATGTGGCGCAAAAATGTTTTGATTTGGTTAAATCCTCGAGTTTTTATGCCCGTCAAAGTACGTCCAAATGCCGCCATTTTGGTTCGCGACCGAGTTTAACGGGGCATGGGTCGAGGGCCGGATGTGACGTCAAATCCAGAACACGATGATTCTGTAGTTCGCATATTTACTTGTTTTTGTGGAAAGGCTGAGAAAGTAGTTCGAAAAATTGCCAGCCAGGAGCATTGTAAGGGGGATGTAGCTACTCAACAAACTTACAGGAGGTATTACGCTTCATGTCATGCCGATTTTATTTAGAGATGATCGACTTGAAGCGAAGAAACGTAGAAAGCGATGGGTCGATTTCGTGAAAGCGAAACGTGCAAAGCATTTATAGTGAGAGCCGTCTAGGAGTTTGTTGATCTGTTCTATGAATTTCAAACCAGATGATTTCGTTCGACGCCTCGATTTTTAGGAAGAGGAGGAGATTTTGCTGAGTCCATGGCTTAAGCAAGACGAATTTGGTAAAATCCGCTTCTCTATCGATTCATGCATCCGCTGTTGGATCTAATCTGAGAAACAGCAGTCAGTCAGCGCAGCCGACAGAGACAGAAGGCAGGAGAATAGTGAGCGAATTTTTTCTGAGCAAATGTTCTCTGCCTTAATATGCTTAAGTTTCTCTTCCTTGGTCAATTCTTAATTTGAAAGAGAAATCCGGGAGGGTAATTTTGGCAGAACTCAATTCCTTTCCAAGTCACTCTTCTTTGAGTCTCGACAACCTTCTAACTCACTGCAACAATAACATTAGCTCATGTTTGGAGGGAAGCGACGCTACATTTATTTCCACATTGCACGTAAAGAATACAAACACTGTGTCAAGACGGATAATCAGTTGATCTACATCATGAACGCATTAGTTAAATAATTCTAAGAAAGTGAATGGACTTGAATGTTATTTCAAAGGTATATTATGCGAGATAGACAGGATAGAAGGTGCGAAAATATTGTAAACACGCGTCACGCGCTACAAATTATCTTATTACTCTATGACTTCTACATATCTTTGCCTTCGAGTCTGTCCTTCAGAGCTCGTTCGAATTCTTTAGTAGCTTCTACCTCCTGGTATTTGGTTGTCTTTTCTTAGTTGGCCAGAGGCTGGGCGGCTGGGTGCTCAGCAAAAGACTAGCAAATAAATCAGCTTGGTCGTCGTCGAGTGAAGTCCTACTTCATGTCTTCAGCGATATAATAAATTTCAGAGTCTTCTGAGTCAACATTCATTTCGGAATCCGACGAAGTAGAAGACATTGTTACTAAAAACAGAAATCTGTTGACTGTGGAGTCCCAGCGAAAAACTTGTGCGGCGAAATCGCTACTGCACTCGTAGAAAATAGAAGACCTGACTGGGACAGCCGAAGCGTTCGTTCTCGATTTGACGTCACAGCTTACACTCTCCCCAGATTCCCCATGCGCGGTCGCGAACCATTGGAAACTCGGTTTTGACGGGGCATAAAAATTCGAGGATTTAACCAAATCAAAAAATTTTTTCGCCAAATTACTCCACAAAATAAGCCTTATTATTTTAGCGAAAAAAAATTTTGGTGTTAGGTGCACTTTAAGACAAAATATATTCTTTTTTTTCATGTGACGTCATCATTTTCCAAAATTACAAATGAGCAATCCTACTGGCGTTTTAGTGTCATCAGACATAAGACCTTATCAAAACTTGGCGTTTTACGACGTTTAAGCTCGATAGGTTTCTTCATTTTCTAAAAGAGGACATTTGAATTTCCAAGTTTATGCGTTGCGTGACGTTAAATGGAGGTCCGAGAAGGATCCCGCGTAGGTCAAAAGAGCAGTTATCGCTTACGTTTTTGGTAACTGGACAGTTCTTGCACTAGAAGAAGTATTACTTTCAATGTCTCGGTACTCTAGAGTAATAATTTTTTGTTTCAGTGGCAAAACTCAATGACAGATGTTTCTGTTGGTTTCCGGCCGCCATGTTGGTGCCCCTCGGAAGGGCACCAACATGGCGTCTCCATACAAAGCTCTATAAATTTAGCTGAAACTGTTTACCGAATAACGCGGCAATGAAAAACCGCACAGACCTAAATCTCGGCGATGTTTTTTGTCTATCAATTATCTATCATATACCTGATTCTTAACTTAATTTATTGAATGGTTACGATTTTTATTCTCGATGCAAACCACCAATACACCTCTTCGTTTACACATCTTTCTCAGCGAGGTCAAAAAACGGCCCACAGGAATTAGGAACAGAGAAAAGCAAGGTACCTTCCACCCCTCATCGTGCCAGGATCGAAGAAGCGTTGTGTGACCATCCAAACACTAAAAACTTCTGGAGATTGGCTGAAATAAGACATCTGGGAACCAAGTGTGCCGTAAAGTAAGTTGTGCCTCTCTCTTCAAGTATTTCCAAGGAAAGAACCTATCAAGAGGTCAATCAAATACATAATCCTAATCCTGCAAAGACCTGTTCCCATAAAACTTTAGTATCGCCAAGCCCTAAAGACAGATCATGAACTTATCTTTTTCGTCTGGCAGCTGAATGTAAACTCGCTGGAAAGGCTGACATCTTTATCTACCAAAAGTTCGAAAATACTGAAAAATTACAAATTAAGCAAAAACATTCACCTGTAGTTTGTGGAATATCATTTCTCCGATGTCCGTCTGTACCAGAATTTTTCCTAAACAGTGTACCAAATTATGTTAGCCTCTCAACGATTGATAAAATACAATGCCGATTACCATATTGATTACATTGCGATATGCTAAAGACTGTTTCATTGATCTACTTGACCCGGGACTACAGTCTCGACTGAATCACAATGCTTTATGACAGCAATGCTTTATTTTAATTAACTTAGGGAAAAGTTGTGTTTGAAGTCGAGGTAGGGGGATAAATAAACCTTGCGGTTTTCCAGGCCTTTTACAGGCAAAACAACATATGATCAAAGGAATGAATATGTGAACATGTCTAAGCCATACAATGTTTAATCCTCTACCGGTTTTCGCAATTTCCTAGATTTTCTGCGATCATATGGTAAACAACCTAATACACATAAGTAAAATTTACATAGCAAGGACATGAAAAATGTTTACGTAGGACTTGAGACAGCGGGCCTTAAAAAACTTGTAAACTTTTTCCAAATTATAATCAGAATGTTAAAAATGTAATCTATCAAACTATTGTTTCACATTTCGTCTGTCCGATCGCCCCGGATGAATAAAAAGTTCATTCATTCTATGCAAATTATCCCAAAATTGCCGTTAAGGGACTGTGCAATAATTATCAGGAGGGGGGCTGAAAAACTAGAGTTATCTAGCAAGAACTTAGACAGTACCCTCCCCCCTCCAAAACAAAAAAAAAATAGTTCTAACCCCCCTCCCCTGTTATGTTAAAAATAATATCGCAACCCCCCCTCCCACCACCCACACACACGCACACCGCCATATTCTCCACCATATTGAACTTTTACGAATTGGGAGGCCTGTGGAATACTACTCGTATCCAGTCCCTTTCTTTCAAGACAGTAACGTCTAGACAAATTGACACAGTTGAACGAGCTGCTGAAGACACGAGTTCAAGGCGCGCTGTTTTAAAAATTTCTAGCTACCGCTGGTAGAATGGAGAAGGACAGTCGTGGCCAATCAAGGAAGAATTGTCTTGTAAAAGACTGTAATTGTGAAGAATATGAAAGGCCAGGAGAGGATGAAGGCTCGAATAAATGCTCGTAATGTGGCTGTCCGCCAGCAAAGCACAGGCGAGTGGAGACCATTGCAAGAATGCAGGATACTTCTCCGGAGACGAACTCAAATGCAGTAGGAGACGGCATATTACAAGTTCTTGTTTTTTGCTTTACATAGGATCAGCTCAATTAATTAGAAGACGGGTTAAATTGATCAGTTGTGAATATGCTATTGATTTGGATGGAATATTTTCAATAATCGTTTAACAGCTGTTCGTATTGATATTTTTTACAGTCTATCATGATGCCTGTATTGAGAATCTTTTATTGCGTTTAATTTTATTTACATTTCAAATAAAACTTAAGCCCCCCCCCCCCTCCGTCAAATGAGTGATTTTACTTT
>JAHPZR010015788.1:40000-60000 GCA_019787425.1 Platygyra sinensis | reverse complement strand
CACTCTCTTACCTTGATTATCTCTTGTTTTATTACTTCATTTGATTTATTTTTAAAAAAATCTGAGTTCTAGTTATTGATGTTTAATTTCGTTGTCACGGAAAGCTAATTTCTGCAGTGTATGTTCCTGCATCAGGAATGTTTGTAGAGATTTGATGGATTTCACCAGATATTCCGGAACGTTTTAAAATCTATTTCTCTAATTGAACTGTGTTTGAGATATATCCTATTCCATACATTTAACGACAGAAAAAGAACAAAATTCTTTTCTTTGCGTGATATTCTGCAAACCTGTCAGAGACAAAGAGGTGTGGCCGAGTCGAGAAGAAAAGTAAAAAAATAAAAACATCATGTACACTGGAAAATTTGAACCATTTACAGACTTTACGAAATGTCTGTAAATCCTAGATTTACAGACTTGATACTTTTCCTGATTAAAAACAAAATGTCTGTAAATTTATTTTACAAACATTTTATTTAGTTTTTAGTTCTGTTCATTTCAAAATGTTTGTGAAATGTTTGTAAATTACAGCAGCTAGAATAAGAGGATAGGAGTCATAATTTACAGACTAAACAAAATCTTCTCAGAATGCTTGTAAATTTACCACTTACAAAGATTTTACAGGATTAGTCTTATCATGTAAAATCTCTGTAAATTGACATAGTCGGGGCACCATAAAATCTCTGTAAATTGACATAGTCGGGGCACCATAAAATCTCTGCAAAATCTCTGTAAACTGACATAGTCGGGGCACCATAAAATCTCTGTAAATTGACATAGTCGGGGCACCATAAAATCTCTGTAAATTGACATAGTCGGGGCAACATAAAATTCTGTAAATTGACATAGTCGGGGCACCATATAATCCCTGTAAATTGACATAGTTGGGGCAACATAAAATATCTGCAAAATCATTCATAAAGCCACCTGAACATCAATACACTGGTTTTTTTTTTGCTTGAGCTACTAAAAGTGTGGCTAATAGCACAGTTACAGAAATGAACGAAGCCCGATGTGCCTTGAGGATGACATCAAGTAGCGCCTTGAAAAAAACGGCCAGCGAGCACAAAGATAATAACAAATTACATATTCGACCGGACACGCGTACGCACGCTGTATATGAAGCAATTCCCGGCAGGACGTCTGAATCTTTCTAGAGTTAACGACTAAGATCGATGATAATCGATGAAAATCGATATAATCGAGAGCAATTACGAGGACTAGAATTGTGAGTATCGATTTTTATCGAAAAATTGAGGCAGTCGATAATAATCGATTAATTATTATCGATTACATTGATTATATCGATTGCCTTCCGATATAGTCGGCCAGGGCACCATAAAAATCTCTGTAAACTGACATACAACGTAGACATGCCGTAATGATTCGATTTAGCGCCCTTCTTCCGAGTAAGCGCCCCTTCGAATGCGTTCTTATTAGGGCCCCTAACATCAATAAGCGCCCCTATGCAAGTATTATAATATTACAGCGCCATTAGTGTACTTATAAACCGAGGTTCATCTTCCATAATTGCTCACATACGTAATATTGTTAAGGCCCTGCTAAAAGTTACCATTCAACAGCCCTTGCTCGGTCATGTATTAACCAATGGTCACAACTTAAATTGGGACTATTTTGACATGTCAGCGTGAACTGAACTTTCATTGGAAAATTATAGACTGTTTATTCAAGAGCTAAAACTTTCCCTTAATGTCAATGACGGTGGTGAGAAGTTATTGATTTATTTTTATAAATCAATAAAATGTTCTGCAGCGAACTGCTGCAGAACATTTTAACCATCACTTTTAAAAATGTCTGTAGAATACCATACGAAACGTCAAGTTCGGCATTAAAATGCATTGTAATACAATGCATGCATATATGTATATCACTGCTGTTTGTGTTAGATTCTTAATCAAGCTACGATGGCTAACTCTGAGTTCATACGATATTGTTATTGTTTTTTTTTAATATTTCGTTGTTTCTCAAAAAAAAAAAAAGAAATAAGCCTCAGTCCCGCGTAAGCGCCCTCCCATGAGGTTTTGAAAGTATACCTGAGCGCCCCGGGCGCTAAAAGTCGAAAATCATTAATAAACTCAGGCTGAATCGTAAAAACTCTTATTCTTTGGCCATTTCAGCTTTAACAGAAATAATACACAAACTGCGGTTACAAACGTGACAAAACAACGCATGTTGTAAAAAAACTTTGATTAATGACTTAACGTTTCGTGTGCCTCAACATACATCCTCAGAAGTGACGGTTGGATAATACAACAAGATATTTAAATGCTTAAGAGAAAGACTGGAACCTAATTAAGACAATAGTGAAAAAAAAAAGCTGATAATATACAGACCAATTAAAGTCTGCTGGACAATATATAAAAGGCTAGTAAAGTAAAAGTTTCTCGCTGCCCACATTTTCGTTTAAAGAAGGTTTTAAATCCTTAATCAATAATGATTCTTTAATTCTACAATGAATATCAGAACGCCCGGTTGCTAAAATTTCTAAATGGTCCCACTTGATATTGTGTCCTGTATATTATCAGCTTTTTTTTTTCACTATTGTCTTAATTAGGTTCCAGTCTTTCTCTTAAGCATTTAAATATCTTGTTGTATTATCCAACCGTCACTTCTGAGGATGTATGTTGAGGCATACGAAACGTTAAGTCATTAATCAAAGTTTTTTACAACATGCGTTGTTTTGTCATGTTTGTAACCGCAGTTTGTGTATTATTTCTGGTAAAAAAATAAAAACATCATGTAGTAGATTAGTTCTTCGTCGGCAAATCGCGCAATCTTCTTTTGGTTTTAGCACTTTTCTACAATGTTTGAGGAAGAAAGGACTCAACAAACTGCGCGTGTACACAAACACGATAATTAGTTTTTCTCAAAGAAAAAATGATTCATTAAAGGGGCATTGTCACACTATTTGGCAACTTTATAAAAAGATAGAAGGTGCCTTCGCATCAATTGAATTGCAAAACTAATGATCTAGTTTTGTTATTGAAGACTCTTTGAAAGTACTGAAACTGTTTGCTGTCGCCTGTCGCTACGGATGGCATGGATGGAAATAGACTGAAATTTGAAAAAAATTGGCCAAGTTTTTCAAGATTTGATGTTACGTCAGTTCCAAAAATCCTCAAGAAATTATTATGGTTAGCCCTCTCTGATAAAATTCATTTGATACCTTTGTGGTAGCTTAGAATTGACCAAAACAGCAAAATCATTGTGACACCACCCCTCCCCTTTAAGCTCAGCAGTAGTTACAGAATTTAGTGTTCAGTTCGAGATCACTAGTTTTTGTAGTCAACTCGTTGGTCTTGTGATTCTAGAGCCCGGTTGCCCACACAGAGAGTCTTATGTCTTCAAGTTGTTTATTTTAGTTTATTGAGAGTGCTAAAGCTCCGAACAATCTGAACACTAACTTATCAATGATCATGTTTGGGTTCGTCTAATGGCCTTGGTCTGCATCTCCCACAAAGATCCCATTTAGGGTTTATGTTCTCTAAACTTAAGCTTCTATTGTTTGTTTCAAGAACTTCCTGACGCGCTTCAGAGAAACGCTCTAAAGTGTTCGGGTTTAGTACTGGACAGCTTTTTACACTTGCGCGCTCACAGTGAGCGAAAGTGCAATCTTAATGAACCGTAAGTTTTTATTTCAGTCCTATAATTGTAGATAAAAAGTACAACAGGTCAAGGTTGTGTCCCACTTCTTTAATAGTAGAAATCACGGTACATGTACCACAACTTATCCAACACACACAAGCAAGCGGGCAAACTTAACTCCTAACAAACAAAGCTCGATCACTTAGCAGCCTGGTTATTGTTAGGAGCCTCGGTAACAGTGATCTGTCCCATGTGGCGTCGGTTGGAGAAGTTGTTATTGCGCGTGCTCATGTAACAGTACTCCCCAGGCTTCGTGATGCGGAAACACGGCGGGTTGCAGGAGGCTGGAGCGTTGTTCAATTGATTCTGAAGTGGCTTCTTGGTATCTGTGTAACATCCCTTGTTTAGGTGAAGATTCAACTTTTCAGCATCGAATTCATCAACATGGTCCACCACTTCAAGAGGCAAGCTGGAGCAAGCTGTTGGTTTGAGGGAGCTGCATCCTTCCTTTACCCAGCACACGTTGGTGCGATCCGTACCTGAAATGAAAACGAATCAAAATGAGAGAGACAGTCAAAGAAAGAGTTTTTTCCAAAATGAGCTATTTTTTCTTGGGGATGCGTCTTCCCGCAAATGTAAAATGCAACAGTTATCAAACTTTAATTGTGGTTTTGGATTTCAAGCATGCATGCTACACTGAAAACCTCAAAAGCTGGTTTGAAATAATTAGAACTGCTCAGTAGAAATGTAGATATTTTGGACTAACCCTTTACAGATACTAGAATATCAATAAAACCCTGAAAATGTTTGACTATTATTTCTCTAATACTTTTCAAGTAAGGTAAGTTTCATATCATCTCGTGTATCCACAGCTTGCTTGACAAATGAAGGTCAATGAGTGGAGACAGTTGATGAATATTCAGTTAAACGTTGCTCTGGTTTTAATCGCGCCTGCATATTTCGTGAATAATAATAATAATAATAATAATAATAATAATAATGATGATGATGATGATGATGATGATGATAATGATAATGATAATGATAATAATAATTATAATAATAATAATTGAAGTTCTTAAAAACGGATTCTACATATAAATGTCACGATGCTAAAAGAAAGAACTTTCACAAAACAGGTACGCCGTTTCAAAGCCCTTTTAAAACTATAAACAGAGTTACTTTGTCTAATGGCAAGCGGTAGCTGATTCCATAACTTAGGAGCAATTGCCGCAAAATAAGAGTAAAAACAAAGTATTCAAATATTCTTACGTGCTGTGCCTTCTCCGTCGTTGTTCTGATTGTTGTTGGAACCTAAAACATCGAAAATCACATTAAAACGAGAGAATTGTCCACCCTTATGATCTTTGGAATGGTGTTAAAGCCTGAAATAGAGATATATCAATATTCTGATAGAGCTCCACGGGGGATTTTGTGAGACTGGGGTCCTGAATAGGGTGTCGTTCAATTTTCAGCTATCCATGGGGGAGGAAGTAAGGGCGCTCAAAAACGTTTTTGTGATGATCAGTAATAGTTCAGTGTTATTGCAGTTATCAGAGGTTTGATAAGAAAAACAAGTCACAGGGATTAATTCTATCTCGAGTTGACTCTTTTGCCTCGAGCTCGGTTACATCCCTTTAAAAAAACCCGAATATTTGCCTGTAAACTAGTATTTTGCTCACCAGACCAGGCAAAGCACACCACATCATCTGTTGTAACTGTAATACGTTCAGGAGTGAAGCGATATTCCATGGCTGGATAAGCCTGAACAATGTTTCCTCTCTTTCCCATTCCTCCGATGTAGTAGATGTTGGAATGCTGGAATTTAAAAGGCAGAGTGCTTCGTGGTTTGAGAAGGATCACGTGACTTCGGTCCTGGAATGTGCGAGCGAGTTGCGCGGTGTTCAATGCGAGTTGTAGCTCTGTTGTACCATCAACAGCTTTGGTTTTCGGGTCATTCTTAACTCTGCGAAAATAAACATAATAGGTTTTTAAGCAAAAGATAAAGGTTATAGACCCTACATTGAACACAAATTTTGATACAAATCGGAAACTCTAACTCTTAACACATGACCGCATATTAAAGCAAACACTTCGCTATATTTCCTTTGTTCTCCGTCCTCCTCAGCATGTATCTCTCCCTCGGTGAAGGTGCCTCGATATCATGTGTTAGTAACTTCCGTTCTAGATATCACATCCTCTTTCTCTTCACAGAACAACATAAACCGACGAGTGCCAATGTTCAATCCTTGACAAATGTAATGCAAAGGCGAAGTTTAAGTCTTCAGTTTTGGAAACTTTCATTCTAAATGTTAGAAGTTATAGGAAGTAACGCAAGTGATAGGTCCGGAGGCTGTTGTGAATAGTTCCCTTGGTGCATTTCGACCTAGTAAGCGGGACGTTTTGGTGATCAGTTTACTCTGGAAAGTATGTTTACTCCAACAGAACTTATTTCGGGAAACTTCAGCTACGGCAAACTGATAACTGGTATTTTACTAATTAGGAAGTCTCACTTACTCGTTATTGTTGCTGGCATTAAATTCGCGCGGAGCATCATCAGTGGTGATGTTGTATCTAAGAAAAAAATACAGCCATATCAAGTCTGGCAAGACTAAAACTTCCATATATAACAACTCCTGTTTTGTAATTGATCTAGTAAAGCCCTGTGGGTCATTCTAAATTCTAAAATATTCCCTGGACAGTTGGGGGACTTTGACTTGCCCTACTCCAGCAGAAAAAATGCCGAAACCACGAAAATTAAGATATAAGCAGGTCTCCCGTACGGTGACAAGACTACGGAAGGTAAAATGTCCCAGACAATGGTAATGGTCCGTATGAAGGAACCGGGTTTTGGTAGTTTTATCAAGGCTCATGTTTTTTTAGAGATTTCCGACTAGTACATGTGCGCGCATTGTCTTGATATGAAAAAAAACTTCAGAACTAAAATCGGAAATGATCTGACTGTATAACAAATTTTGATGAGGGTGAAAAATTATAAAAGGAAACCGACTTAAAGATGATTTTCAGTTCGTACAATGGAGTCTCAGCACCCAAATCTTTATAAACATTATAAATCGCACTCAATGGAATGCGAATCGATGTTATTTAGTATTTATCTCCGAGGCCTTTCAAATTCTTTTTGTGACAGCTTCATTGATTCACTCATATCAGTTGTTTCATCAAGAGATATGAGAAAGAACGAAGCCATAAAGCTGCGACCGCCTCATATCCATAACAGCGGTTGTTTTGAAACTTTGAATTTACTTCATGTTAGTAGTTACAAAATGTCTTACATGAAACAGAACAAAAACGCAAACAAACTCTGGAGAGTGCACAGTACGAACTGGAAACCATATTTAATACTTAACATTCTCACCTCAGTCGAAGCACGCAACGTTGAGTGACGTTGGTTGGGAAACATGGGACTTTCCACTTGTACGACGAAAACTTTCCCTCCATGTTCATACCGTTGTGGTTAACGACAGTGGAGGGTGCGTAGATCACATCTGGTTTTTTGTGAAGCAGAACATACTGTAGCTGGTTGTCAGCTCCTTGTGTGATCTTCTCTGCGTCATAAGGTATACCTCTTGCTATCTTCATTTCTCCTATGTTATGGCACGTGCTCAAGACACCACCAGTTTTCTCCAAGTAGTTAGTAATGAATTTTGTCCAGGTCCCATTAGCGACCTTACACGACTCGGCGGTGATGTGTTTTGCAACACATTCCTTGGCGCGAACATTTAGATTGTCTGGTGGGCAATCTGCGTTTCCTGCTAGCTTGGTTGGCATGATACACATGTCTATGAAACGAATTAAATTCGAGACAAAAATTAAAAACGTTGTTTGCTTTACCGTTGTTATAAAAGCCGAAGCTAATATCGACGTCATCTGTCAAAGTCAATCGCGACTGCGCTAATTAGGTTGTGTAATGAACCAATCAAAAGGTAGGATAAATGGTGCAACGATGGTATTCGTGGGTAAAGAAAAGTAGACCAATCCGATAACGACTTCGTTACCGACATGTTTTCTGTTTGGCTGCTGGAAACATCATCATCTATGAATATGGGATCTTGAGCATACGCAACATCAAGATTGCTAGATATGGGCTAAGTTTTATTTTCTACGTGTTTGCTGTAATCGTCCGGCATTCGTAAGACAAACTAATCAATTCAAACTAAAAGAAATCGAAGCCAAAAGTTTTTAAACTACTCCCTTAATATTCTATTCTTCTTTTAACTGTACTTGAAGAGAGATAGACAGTGCTTTGATTTAAGTCCAAAGTTCTTCGCTTGAAGCCAACAAAGGTCATCATCGCACGAACGCTTTTATGCTTTCGTGGGAGGATTTACCTCAGTTTAAAACTGGGTTAATCTTAACAAACAGTGTCAATCACATGGCGAAAAGCTCAAATAAAAAAACTCACATTTGTGCCCATAATGAGGGCTGTGGACGTATTCCTTCATCAGATTCTCGGTCTTTTTATCGCTGACCATGATAGCAATGTCCTTCCACGGGGTGGGGCCCCAGTAGGGATAGTAATCGCGTTCCTCAGGGACTTCCAAGCCCCTCCTTGTTCCTGCAGCGTTCTGTCGCGTGTAAATGGGCAAATCACCCTTGAGTTGTTGGTCAGCGGTAAACAAACCTGTCGCATGAGCAAAACGCGTTACACTCTGGGTTTAGGTTACTACTTTCTTGGATTCATACCACCACTTTTTTCCAGTAAACGCTACACTAATGCCATCAAACAAATACCAGTTATAAGGGAACAAGCGCGATGATTTTCTTGACCGCTACAAGTTACCATAACCTGTTAAAGACACCACCGGTTGACTGAGACAAGCCAAGACACCATTAATTTTAGTCTCGAGTGTATATTAATTTTATTCTGGAGTGTATACAACTGATAAATGAGCCAGGTGATCCCCATTATTTTATTTTTCGCAAAGTCTTAAAGAACAGTCTAAAAGACAAAGACCGTCTTGTTCATTACAACGCCGCTTCGTCGCCTAAAATCTGGCAGCTCGCTTAGGTATTCTACCGTGAAACTTGTGAGGTGGACTTGTGGTAAGTTTACGTGGTAGCACTGTTAAAGCCACCTTAAATTTTAGAAAAGAAATCATATATATCTTATTAGACGTTTTGTTGTGTAGTATCGCTGAGTATTTTTACGAGTTGTGCCGTATTTTGGCGAGCCCGTAGGGCGAGTCACAATACAAACAACGAGTAAAACTTCTCATCGATACTACACAACAAAACGTCTTATAAGAGATTTTTTATCCAACACGCCAACTTTTTGTGTCAGTGTCGGCGAATTTCGCGGATATTTATTTACGTGGAATGCCTGACAGAAGTATTCGAAGCGGAACGGAATTGGCGCGGGAAATCCAGCGAACTGATTGGTCAGCAGCAAACAAAACTGTCGAACCGGTCCTCTAGAGTACAAATACCGCGTGATATTTGTACTCGTTTTGGGCGTTATTGGTACTCTACGAGGGGCAGTTGGATAATAAATATGGTTTTCTATGGTTCTGACACGCCCATATTTTTTAACACTTGACAAAACGTTAAATTGTAAAATGTGGGTCACTGGCACATCGACTCGTTTCGAGTTATAGCTGATGGATTTTTTTAGTGCTAGCTCGGGATGTTTTAGCACGCTTCGGGAAGATCACCAGAGAACAAACGCGCATCTTAGGAATTCATGATATACATATGGGTTATTGATCAAGTGCATGTGAGATCAAGATGGCTGGATGTGGACAAGTTCTCTTTCTGCGTGTTTATGAACCAAAAAAGAACGAGGCCAATAGCCAGCCATCGTGACCGAACAAGCTTTGTCAATAAAGGATTTATTGTATGACGGCTTTCGGAAGAATTTTTCTCCCGGAATACAGCGGGCAGTCCCGAGCGGGCAAGAAAACTCCGTGTTGCCCGCTCGGGTAGCCAATCACAGCGCAGGATTTGGTTCATTCTCGTCTCATGTTCGCCAAGACTAACAACCATGAATTATTTATAAGAGTAATTCAAAGACGACCGGCTCAAAACCTTCGACGTGCCTTATCTTAGTCACGAAGAGGAAAGTTGTAGCATATATAAATAGAGTTAGATAGTGTCCGTGGACAAATATCCTAGCATGATGATCTAGCATATTTTCGCGCCAAATGGTAACTCAACCTTCGATTAGACTTCGCGAGACATCTGAAGATATCGTTATCTGAGCTTGAACATTAGATTCTTAACCTCAAAACATAATAAACATTATGCTTGTTATCACAAAACTGGCAAACTCACCTCCAGCCAAACTTTGCATTAATGTACATCAAAACTACATTCGTCTTATTTTTCCTCAGGAGATCTCTCTAGAACAACAACCTCCTCCACAGCGACATTTATGGTAATTCAGGCGTGACACGGAGTCTGCTCTGTGACTCAACATCACCCTTGTCATAATGAGCTACCATATAAGGAATTTTTGCTACCCATTTTGATTTTGGCGTCACGAAAAAGTCAAAATGAAAAGCAAAATTCAAAATGAAAACGGAAGTTGATATCAGGGACCGCGCAGCATTTTTGCGATTGGGAGGGGGGGGCTAAATGAAATGCCGAAGGCATTTTTAGCGCGCGCCGCAGGCGCAAGCGTCCTAAGGGGGTCCGGGGGCATACTCCCCCAAAAAATTTGTAAAATAAAGCTTCTAGAATGGCTAAAAATACATCCCAATATAGCAGACACAGTGAATTATTTTATTATTTATCAGGCTAATAAACACCAAATTTGAACTAAAATAACAAAACATCCAACACAAGGAAAATCCCAATAATTACTTTTTGGCACGTTGACAAATCTAAATAAGCTACACATCAGTCTTCGTTTGAGGTACTTCTCGCGATATTTCACGGAAATAGCGGAAACGTGCCATTGCTCCGACAATAAGTGTCCCGTACTGATTACAATACCGTCTCCGTCAAGAGTTGTGGGTTTCTGATGAAACTCATGAAAGTGAACAACGACTTCAATAATAGAGCTTAAGAGAAAACATAAAAACCATGTCCTAGGAAGGGCCGCCATATTGCATGTCCTAAATGAAGAAATCAATTTACCGCGTACCACAACGCTCACTGGCGAAAGTCTTCATTAATTATCGCATATTTATGAAAGCAGTGAAACAGTAATTTTTCAATTGAAAAATTTTTTTTCCAAAATTATTGGGGGGGCTGAAGTCCCCCCAGCCTCCCCCCCCCCCCTCCCCGGCTCCGCGGTCCCTGGATATGCTAAATGATGAATGAAAAAAGAAATTTAAAACCAAAACGACGGCCCAGGCGCATGGCATCACGTAACGCAAGCGTAACGCAATAAAAAGAAAAATGGACACAGAAATAAAAACGCTGATAATGCAAAGGCAAGTGAAAATGATTTAAAAAATGGATTCCGCATAAAATATAAGTGCAATGAAATAAAAAATGGAAACGGAAATGAAAACGCTGATTAGAACGCAAAAGCAAATAAAAATGAAAACAAAAGTGGCTGAGCCTGCTCGGATTCCGTACATATAAGCTGCGTCTTATTTTTTTCTAAAAACAGCCCAATATTCGATTCCCTTCATAGTACCCTCACCTTTGTTTCGTTCTCTGCGGAAATAAGACTGATAGTAATTGGCTGGTTCGTGAAGTCCTCGGTCTCTTCTAATGTAGGCATTTTCTCTCGCTCCACTTGTAAAGCCCTGAGTATTTAGTGTTTGACCGTTACGAATGGTATCATATTCAAACTCTCTGTTCACATCACTGGTAGCCATCTTTCCCTCGGGATACGCCTGACACATGTACTGTAAGATAACTTGTGTCTCCACTCTGTCATCCGTCTTTGGGCCGGTCCCGTGTTGATTTGTCCACATGATTTCCACTTCAGTTTTGACTTGAGGGTCGCAACCACTCATGTAGAACTCCTGATAAATAGTGGAAAATCAATCGACAGGCATTTATAAACAAAACGTCAATGAGTGACAGGCAAACAGACAGAAAACAGGCTGACATAAGAGCACCTACCTTCTTAACTGACGTTTTGACTGACTGACTGACTGACTGACTGACTCAAACGAAGTGACGGAATGAAATGACTGACTGACTGACTGACTGACTGACTGACTGACTGCCTGAATGACTGACTAACAAACAAAGAAACACGTCTTAATTTTCAACAAGTACGACTTATTGTGTAGCAAATTAGTCCAAAAAAAAGGAGAATTCTGTTTGGTTCCCTGAGCGGTCCGAACTTTGCATGAACCGCTCAGATATAGGTTCGGCAACTGTTACTTTCCCAACACATAACGTAAAAGAAAAACAGTTCCTGATTGACGATAAATATATTTTTCTTTATGTCCAGAGGAACATTTTAGTTTAGCTGCATGTCACGAAAGCGGACTGAAAAATGAAAAATGTTTACCGAGAATTAATGCATATTAATTTATCGGCAAAATTATACAGTAGTCTTTGTAATAAATACTTTATTGAGCTTGCTTGCTCGGTCCACGTAATTTTTTTTCTGCAAATTTATGGCCGATACGCAGGCGAGGTCTAAAAATGGAAAAATATATATAACTCGACCAGTATTTCCCCAAACCTACCCAATGCTTCTTTAATAATATAATTTTATTTTATGTAGATTATTTACCAATGGCTGCTGTCTGAACTCTTGAATATTGTCTCCAGGGTTAGAGTCCAATTTGTCTCCAACATTGTATCCAGCTTTTCCGTTATTCTAAAACAAGTAGGGAGTTGATGTATTACAATCTTATTACTATGACCAAATTGCTTCTGTGCCCAACAAGCATGCACTACATAGCAATTTAAACTAAAACTCAAAGATCGCCAGTTGCCGGAACAAAACAAAACATATCTTATCCCCTTCCTATTGTGGTCGGGAATGTTGTGCCTACTGCAAATTCACTGCACCATGAATTAAAATGGGAGTATGACACAATCCTACCTGTGAATCAAACAATCTGTTTGCGTTCCTGACGTTATCTTGATTGCCATTCAAACGATTATTGGATCCTGGTGGAAAATGCATGTACATGTCCGACATGCAGAGTTCTATAAGTACAGCAAGGAGGCAGCACCAAACGATAATGGTCCTCATGTCCTGTTTCAGCACAAAAGAACAAACAATTATAGCTAATTCATAAATACAGCTCAACTGGTTTTGCTTTGCTCATCGGTAGATACTATTGTAGATAAAGCTGGGACATTAGCACTTAATTTCAACGAGCCTTGTCTCTCTCAAACAAGTCAAAATAAAGTTTTCTCCGTTGAAGTTTGAAGAAACTATATTTTTACCTATAATTGATTTAGTTTTCTTTGAGCAAGATTTTCTAGTTCACGTATCAAATTAGCCTACATTTTTTGCAATGCATGAGCGCCTCAAGTAATTGTTATTACCTGAGTTTTTCTTTCTCCTCAGCAGGACAGAAAATTCAGCTTCCGAGTTGAAACTGGCGGGCTGGTTCGGCAGAACTGTTACAGCTCTTGGGATGGAGTGCTCTCAGTACGTTGTGCCGAATGAATTTTTGTATTACTTCGCGGGATACCAGAAGTAGACTTTTTCTCAACGCAGTGTGATATAAAATGCGGGCGGAATGACCCAATTCCTAAATATTTAAATTCTAACTTGGCTCCGAGGCTTAGGGGACTAAAACAAAAGAAATCGCATCGAGGATGAAGGATGAATAATTAATTTCTCTTGTTTTATTCCCCTAAGTCTGAGAGCCAAGTTAGAATTTTAATATATGGGAATTAATTGGCCTATTGTCACCAAACTGCGGCAGAGAGCAGCGAGGTAAATAACCTAATTCTTAATTTACTGTCACACGGAAACAGAATAACTAATATCAATATTATCAATGTCCGTCAACAATTTTTCATGTCCCTTGTATTGTCGATGTGCCATGAGAGATTTCAGTTTCAGACAAAAGATCAAACTCGTCGCCGGGCGTCTCACTAGCATGTTAGGGAGTTCAAGCAAACCAGGACGGCGACGAAGGCAACGAAAACGTCACCAAACAAAAGATTTAACGAGAAAAACAGTAGCCGTGCACGTGCGTTATAAATCCTTGTACACTTGTTTGCCTCCTCTGCATAACAACGTGGAATGACTGCGTGATCTGAGGGACGCAAACTATGACAGCTAGCTAATTATAAGTTTTCGTGTTTTCATGTGGAATGGTCTGGAATTGAACGCTGTCATTGCATATTTAGCCTGAGCACACGTTTTTAAACGCAGCAGATTTAGAAAATTGCGAATTTCGCTAGTAAAATATAAATCTATTTCGACAGGGCGTCGTACGTTCTCATTTATTAGAGACCTTACGCAAAACAACACGGCAACGGCAACGAGAACGTCACCAAACAAAAGGTTTAATGAGTAGAACAGTAGCTGTGCACGTGCGTTGGTACATTTCTTTGCCGTCCTCTGCAAAACAACAGCGTGAAATGACCAAATTTTGCGTTGTTTGGAGCACGTGAACCACAACGGCTAATTTTTCATTATATTTGCTACTGAACGCATTCGTAACTTATTCAGCTGAGGCATGTTAATACTGAATAAGTCTAAATAAATGCTAAATTCCACAGTAAAATAGAAAAAACATTTTTTTATTGGGCGTCGTCCACGCCGTCGGCGTCGTATATGCGTAAGGTCCCTAATCTCGTTGACGACGACAACTGCGTAAAAAGATTCCCCGAAAAGGGAAGGTTTATTTCAACTAAACAGTGAAAAATCCTTGCCTAAGAATAGTTGAGAAATACAAAAGTTGAAAGGAAAAAAGTTTGCACGTAATTCTTTGCCAAGCGCAATACTAGCTATTCCGAATTACGATCCATCAAATCACATGATTTTCGCTCGCACGCGATTGGTCTAAACGCGTCAAGTGGCTGAATATTCCCCAGCTAAAACTGAGGAATATCCGAGGTTATAATCCATCAAACCTTTTCGCTCGCACGCGATTGGCCTAAACGCGTCAAGTGGCTGAATATTCCCCACCTAAAACTGAGGAATATCCGAGGATATTCCCCAGTTTTCAAAACTGCGCGCGTTGCGAAAAAGGTTTGATGCATAATAAACACAATAGCCTCCATTTGGCGCGAAAATGTGCTTGCATGGGTATTCGCTTCTCGGAACAGATGATGTCCGCAGACAAATATTCAAGCATATTTTCTCGCCAAATTAAATGGAGGCTATTGTTTATTTAAACTAGTCTAATTAGCCTATCAGAGCGCTCAAAAATACTATTGATTGATTTGATATGTACTTTGCTATTAGGCCTTTTTCGTATTCTAGGTATTGGACTGAACTTGTTTTACGCGGGCTGATATACACTTTTAGGCCTGAATTCAATTGATTTCAAGTTTATTCCGGCAATTGAGGGTTCAGTTGAAGCAGATACTGAACTCTAACCTCGATACTAAAAGGTGATTTTCGGAGGCGACAGTCGCAGGCATCGCTGACAACTTATTAATAATCAACCCTTCCTCTCCAAAGAGTTAAGGCGTAAAATAAAGCCAAACTGAAAAAAGACTTAAATATCGCTCACACAAACTGAACGTGCAAATCGCAACAATGATAGCAACGAAGACAAATTTCGCAAACATCAGCTCTGAGCTAGTTTGTCAAGTTATATGGAAACCACAAGGCTGTGTTTACTCCTTAAAACAGTGGTTATTCACAGTCTTTGATCAAACAAACCTTTGATGATTAAATAAAATCTCTGCTTTGTCTCTTTCGTGTTTTGAAAAAAGAAGCATTCTATTCAGAGGCACTTTTTAACTTGTCTTTTCTGTCGTCTAGCTTGAATTATGGGAAAAAAAGTTCAATATAGATCTACGGTAAGCTAAGAACGTAAACAATTGTATCTGAGTTACAAAGCTTCAATGAATCTCCCTTCAACTGATCTCCACTCCATTTTCAATTAACTAAATTGACTGTATATTCGACCGCTTTCATTGCCTTTGGCTAAATTAACTGGGAACGCCTTCAAAACTGTATTTTTAAATACATTTTTGAAAAAAGCCCCAGGGAACCTTGTTAAGGTTAAGTAGTTCAAGTGCCAGCACCGAAATGTTTCGAGTTTTATCTACAGATTATGAGGGAATTGAAATTTGTAAGTGAGTCGGAGAGACAGGAAATAAAATTACTCGATTTTTTTTTTATAATATTGGCACTGGAAATACAGAAAGTTCAATTGGTAAGTAAGTGGACTCATTTTAGTAAAAAAAAAAATTCTTGTAAAGAGACAAAAGTGTAGCCGATAAAAATGTTAGAAAACTCCAAAACGTTTATTTTACAGAACACAGAAGGATGTGGACAGTCCACGTAAAAGCATTGCTCCGGTAATAGCTTTCATTTAAATGGCCAAACATTAACTAAGTTTCGTCTACAACTTGAACAAGCAGTATCATAGAAATGTACTTGGGTCAATGGTACACGCATACATGAGGGTTTCATCTTAAACTGAATAAAGTTAGAACCGCATATAACATCAATTTAAGGAACACAAATAGAAAAGTTTTGCTCAATCGCTTTCGCTTTTTGAGTCCGAAATCAGGCAAATCTTGGCAAAACCTGTAGCTACCATACTATTAGCCAAAAGGCCGAGGTACTCTTAACTATAGTTCGATGTAGTAAAGATTATTAATCTTTTAGTTTTCCTTTGTCATAAAAACATAGTTCAAACACGTTTCATGTTGTACTTACGGTTTTAGCTCTTCAGCCAGTTCTCACAGATTCAAACCGCACCGCGTCACAGTGTAATCAAAATTTACGGAACACAAATCCTATTTATAAGATCTTTTATCAGGAGCCTTTTGCTAAATTAAACAGTGTTACGTGCTTTGAAGAGTTCATGTTTGCACTTTCACCACAAAGAAAAATGTCCTTTCATTTCGTTGTCCTGAGAAACATACAGCTGTTGAACTATAACACAACTGAAGTTGTATGAGCTGATCTGCAGTTAGTTAAACAACGTTGCCTGTTTCTGTTTGGCGCTAATCATTATCTTTTAGTAGTATCTTTATTCAGTTGGCGGCTTTTCAAAGTAGTATTAAAACAAGCGATACGTAAACGTGTAACTACTGCCTTTTGGCAGATCATAAAGAAGGAAAAAATGTTATCGGATGTTTTAAAATATATAGGTGTTGCTTTATACAGTCGCTTATCTTTCCAAAGCTCAGAAGATGACCACGAAATCAAACATAAATATCTGAAACGTACAGTGTAACAACGGGGCGGTACTAAAACAGTTAGATGGACAAATTAAACTTTGAACAAGGGTGTCATAAATGGAAACTTTCTTACATCAAATATAATGACTTCATTTACACCAAACACAGAACACCTGAATAAAAAAGCTTTTCTTCCAAAAAAAATAGTAATTTGCTTTTGTTCTCTTGACGTTGAGTTTAACCAACCGCTATTTACACAAAAGTCTTGAGCTTACATAGGGCATTGTACTTGCAATGTAATTCATAATTATAACTATAGTTCAAGTTGTAGTAAGACCGAAATTGACATCACAACGAAACAAAACCTTTCAGGACTTGACAAAAATGCTCAGAGTGGCAGTACGATAGAGCTTCGTCCCGTATTTTGCTATTACAATTTGATGGCAAAAAAACATAAATGACCCATATATACTCGGACAGACCTGCACATACATTATAAACATATAAAAAATTTTAAAATTAATATATTCTATATGCCAAGCAGTCCAGATGGTATTCATTAGGAAGCTCCTCACATCACGCTTAAAACTTAAATACTACCACTAATAATACTAATACTACTAATACTTTATTTAGACAGCGCTATTTCCATCGCTATCCAATAGCGCTATACAATGATGTTAAAATATTTCACAATAAACTTTGATAAAAAATGTAAAAAATATTTAAAACACGAGTAAAATAACCTAACTAATATATATATCATAAAATACCTAAACTGAAAAAATCAGAATAAAGACTAAGAATAAAGGATTCGGTCGCGAGTTTTCTGTCCCTTTTAATCAATACCCCCTTCTTATCAGCGATACAGTGTTAAGTCCGTAACTTTATTAAGTGCTGTTGAAAACTTCTTTTCCATTCGAATGAATCTTTTTCATTCAAACCACTACATTTTCTAGTATCAGTAGTTTTGTTCAAATTGCTCTTCCTTCCCTCCTTTTCGATGAACGGTATTTTCAACTTGAACTGGCCAACTGCAAGAGAACCACACCGCCCTTTATTTGTGCACATGCTCTCATGAAACAAAACGCCAGTTTTTCAACGCTTGCGAAATACAAGTCCCTACCGACTATAAATCAAGATTTCGACTTTAAATTCTCAAAATCATTAATAATTCATAAAGTTAAAACAAGGAAATCACAATCGTAAAGGAGGTTTGGATACCCGGTCTTAATTAGCTTAGATTTTGACGATTTTACTTCTTCGTTTACTCCTTAGTTTTTGTTTCAATTGAGAAGACATATCAAACACTCGAGACAGTGTTTCATCAGCTATCCAAACACCTCGAATTTCATCAAAAATACTCCGCTGCGCGTGGTATTTTCAACTCTCTTCTCGGTGTTTGGATATCCCGATGAAACACTGTCTCTCGTGTTTGATCTATTACAGTGGCACCCCGCTATAACGAAGTGTCACGGTACCGACAAAAAATGTTCGTTATAGCGGGGTCTTCGTTATAGCGAAGACCCCGTTGCAACGAAATATCTGGTTAACAACACTGATATTCGTTATAGCGAGGTAACCAAGCTGAACCAAGCTGAACAATGGGATATACACCACGCAAAACAGTCTACAGACTTGCGCGTGAGCAGCTACATTTGAATAAAGTAGAGATATGAAGGTCAAAGTTTCCCTATCTTGACCAATAAGAGTCGTGTTTGGCTTATCAACCACTTATATCATCTTGTCGTTTTTACTGACTGCGAGCGACAGGACAAAATATTCGTTATAGCGGGGTAAATTGTGCTTGGGACCGTCAAAATGCATTCGTTATAGCGGGGTTCGTTATAGCGGGGTTTGTTTCCACATATTTTACTGTAAATCTGCCGGGCTTTCAAAAGTTGTTCGTTATAACGGGGTCTTCGTTATAGCGGGGTTCGTTATAGCGGGGTTCGTTACAGCGGGGTTCGTTATAGCTATAGCGGGGTCCCACTGTACTTCAAAGTTTGGTAATAGAGCTCACCAAATCCGGCCTTGTTGTTCTCCTTTTAGCAAAATCGCACTGTTCAGATTTTTGGAAACCTCCACTAGTCCTTCGTTATGTTCGCCTAACCCAAATACTCTTGTCCAAATCAGATCAAACTGAGCCCGTTAAATCCGCCAAAACTGAGCTCGTTAAATTCGCCAAAACTGAGAGTTAGGGGAAAAGACGGAGAAACAAATTCAAGATTAACCCGCCCCTTGGCAAGTGTGGGAAAAGAAATTAGTTAAAAACACGATGTAAAACGATGGTAATTTATATCTAAAAGCTGACAATGAACTTTGAAGAAAGGAAGACAGTAAAAAAGTTTTTTCTCAGTTGTAAATACAGAAGACAGAGTTGTTTGAAAGTGGTTTGCGCGGGTGAACCATTTGTCCCGTGATTGGGAAAATTCAAAGCTGGTGAAAGTGAAGTCGGCACGGTCACGGTATTTCTTTCTGCTTGCGTGTATGCCTTCAATCGCTTGATATGCTCCATGCAATGCTGGGAAACCTGCACCATCAGTTTACTCACAATCTTTACTCCTTAGTCTGGGTAACAAGCTTGATTTCAATCTTTTTAGATTGAAAGGAAAGGAATAAATAAGACATTAATTAAAATTTCTTTCGTTGCATTTCCTCCCAACTAGACTTTTTAGCTATATCGGCTATCGGCCTGTTATCTAGATCGTTATCAAATCTCACTCTTTCTTTCCCCCTTTTATTTGAAATCCTCACTAACTGACACATTCAAGAGTAGAAAGATGAATTAAATCTATGACAAATGACCGATATTAGCTACACTGGAACTGACTTCATCGGCGAAATAAATGAGATGGCATTCAAGATATTTAACTATGATAACCGTAACAGTTTTTCAGTGATACCAACTTCAGGACGCTCATCCATGAGATAAGAGGTTGACTGTACTAATGGCTTTCGCTTTAGATATTGTATTAAATTTTATCTCGGCCACAAAAAGTGCGGTCCAAAAACAACACGAGTCGTGACATAAGCATCGCCCAGATATTCCGCGACACATCCGGGATTTTTTGTACGACTCAGCGCGAAATTGTATGTGGCCAAGAAAAAAGTAATACATCTAAGTTTGCATGTCAGACTGGTACCCTTATGAAATCCAACTATTTATTTCGCTCCACCACCCT
>JAHPZR010015788.1:30000-35000 GCA_019787425.1 Platygyra sinensis | reverse complement strand
CAAATTCGTTGTTTGCAATCCGTGTTAATCTTCTCCATCCTTAACCATCCTTGTTCTTTTACGGTTTATTATTATCTCTTTGATGCTTTTCTATAGTACCGTGACTGAGCCCCTTTAAGGCCGCCGCACACTAGCCGACTTTTTGTCGGCCGACAAAAAATCTTCACTTGTCGGCTAGTGAGCGGTGAATTCAGACAAGTCTGCGACAAAATCGGGGCTTGTCGGGCGATATCTGGCAGTGCTTGATCTAAAAACGTCTTGTTGGGCCTTGTCAGCTAGTGTGCGGTGGACCAAGACAATTTGTCGGGGTTCGCGCATACGTCAACCAATGAGGAATTGTCATCAGAATCACGTGGACACTCCTCTTTTCAAACACGGCGGAGATCGACTCGGCCCCAAGACTGAACGCGGTTAGTCGCGACAAAAAATCGGCTAGTGTGCGGCAAGCTGATGTCCCCACAAATTTTAACCCGATTTGACCCCGACAAAAAATTTGCAGCTGTACGACAAAAAATCTGCTAGTGTCCGGCAGCCTTTATATACTCTGTCTGGTAATGTTCTAACTAAACCCAGTTTGCAATTCAAAGGGGCGAAGCTAAAATAATTAGTAAGAAGACCAGTAAACGTCTTCTTGCAATATTCATGTACACTAGCAACGATGGATGGATAACTGTTGTCTAACAATATGTTAGACACAAAAACATTAGGTTTTGTTCTTAAAATCTTTAGGCAGCAATTTGGATGTTGGACCAGTCTATGCTTCACAAATCAAGAAACTCAGGAAGAGATTTTTGGTGGAACCACCTCCCTTGCGGGCCAGTTCTTACACCCATCTACTGTACAAAGCTCAAGATCCATTCAAGCACATGCACGCAGTCCAATAAATTGTTCGTAAACAAGTTTTGCTTTTAAATTTTGTGCCGGCAATTTGAAATGTTGGACCAGATCATGCTTCACAGATGAAGAAACTCAGGAAGAGAATTTTGGGTGGAACCAGCTCTCTTGTGGGCCAGTCTTGCTCTCATCTCCTGTACAAAGCTCGAGATCCAATTAAGCACATGCAGTAGTCCAATTCTTCCTAAATATATAAGTTTTTTAATCTGTGCAGCAATTTGGAATGTCCCGACCAGTCAATGCTTCACAGATCAAGAAACTCAGGAAGAGATTTTTGGGTGGAACCAGCTCCCTTGTGGGCCGGTTCTTACACCCATCTCCTGTACAAAGTCCACGATCCATTCAGCACATGAACACAGTCCAATTGTTCCTAAACAAGTCTTGTACTGGCAATTTGGAATGTGGGACCAGTCTATGCTTCACCGATCAAGAAACTCGGGAAGAAATTTCTGGGTGTGACTAGCTCCCTTGCCAGCCAGTTCTTACACCCACCTCCTGTATTGAACCAGTTCCTTAGTGGGTCAGTTCTTACACCCATCTCCTGTGCAGATCAATTTTATGCACTTGCACTACGGCGCTGTACATGTAGATCAAGAAACTGAGTGGAAGAGTTTTTGGTGGAACTGACCATATCCAAATTCATTCGGTTTTAGACAGTTTTATAAACAATCGAGAATGGCAACAAGAGCAATGACTGAGTATGTAAGCGTGCATTACAGCAAATATTCTTTGTTCTTTTCTTTAACGTTCTTCACAAAACAAATGAACGTGAAATGACAACATTCTGCATAATTATTCTAGAGAACATGAACTACGTTGACCAATTATTACAGCTTGTTACACAAATTGTGACACAGTCTTACATGTTCTGTTTGGAATATCTACATGTATGACGGTGACAGACAAACAGAGTAAATCTTCGTAGATAATTTGAGTTTGTAAACAGCTATTTTTCATGCCCTGGTAGTGACATTCCTGACAATTCAATCGGTTGTCGAGCAAGCAAAGAACTCTTTCCTTTTACTTATGAGACCCAGTGTTAATTAAATACAACCAAATAATAAAAACAGAGAAACTACAAAGCAATACTGCTTATTGTAAACAGGAGCTACTCTTCTAGACTTGCCTAAAATCTATATAATAATATTGTTATTGAGTAAACAATCACACACAATTTGAATGGCTATTTTCTCCTTTTCAACAAACTGAATATTGGAAAAAAAAAATTGTTTACAATATTTCAAGCAACACAAAATACATGTGCACAAAATTAACATTAAAACCATTTGATTGCTACCTGACCTAGAGTATGAAGTCTTGTGTCACATGAGAGAGCATTTTTGGTTCTTTTACAGTGATCCGTTTTCAGAACCATGGGTAATTCAAAGAAAACTTATGAGCTTTGGAAGCAGAAGTCATAGTTTTGCAAAACATGAGTTTCTCAGTTATAGCAACTAGCCTTAAGTTAGTCTTATAAGTGATTCTCAACACGACCTCAAAGGCCGGTGAATCTAGCAAAAGTGGAAATGCACGGCCGACAATGGAGTTTATTTAACAAATAAGGAAGCCTACGCCGTGTATTACACTGTGATCAAACACGCCGGGCGTTTGAGAACACGAGCCTGGGAAATGTAGAAAACACGAGCCACATTTCTACGTTTCTCGAGAGTTCTTCGATGTTCGGAGTGTTTTATCACAGTGAAATACACGGCTTAGGCTTCTTCATTTGCTTTATAAAACAGTAAAACACGCTTTTTCTATGTTTTAAACTCTGATAAAATATGAGTTTTTGACCAATCAGAGCGCGCGCAGGGTTCTATCTATATTGTTATACCTCCCAACTCAAATACGTTTCCTGATTGGAGGAGAACGTGTCACGTGCCATTGGTCAAAACTCAATGACGCCCTAGGGCGAACAAATCTCAATGACGCCCTAGGGAAACAACACCTTGAACTTTGGACTTGCACGTGATCAAGTTGTGCACCTGGAAACCGCGGGAAATTTGTGTACCAGTCGGCCTGATGTTGAAAAGCCATTGAAGTAGGACAACGTTTCTCATTAGAGACGGCATTCATTATTCAAGAAAAGGGATTTATAGTCGCAAAAACATATCATGCAGATTAACAAAAGGGCAAATACATGTATGAACGTTTTGAGTCTCCAAGCTTTTGGTTTGGCGCCAAAAATGGGTTGCCCACGTTCGTCAACTCGCTCGTCGATCGCCGTCGCCAGGTAGGAAAGTATTTGTGTAATTTACAACAAAATATGCTGCTCCTGATCAAATTAAACTCAAAATGCTCGAGTTAAGCATTAGAAGACGCCAAAGCAACTTTAGTACTGTCTATATTTTTTGTTAGCTGCAAAGAAACACTGTTATCGTGATTTTTCGATAGGACAGGTTGGTTTTGGCAGCCGCTCAATTTTGCGAGTGCGGCCAGTGTATGCAATGGCGTCATTTTTTTTCGGAGCTTTTTCTATATTTGAGTCGGGAGGTATAACAAAACACTTAATGACTGGCCCCTCGGGAAACAGTGAGTTTTGTTTCCCCTCGACCTCAATGTTCCCCTCGGCTTCGCCTCGGGGAACATTGAGGGTCTCGGGGAAACAAAACTCACTGTTTCCCTTGTGGCCAGTCATTAAGTGCTTATTATGAAATAATATAGCCAAGATCCCTTTAACAAAGTTACCTTTGTTTGGTCCATCGAACTTATATCGCATGACAGAGCGTTCTCTTAAAGAGCGTTTTTACAGCTTTTGAGGGACTAAAACACCGTGCGGTAGCCAAAGGAACTGAGGCCCCGTTTACACGGGTCCGGAGCCTGAATCACTAAGATAACAATGCCGTCGCGAACGTCCCTTAAGTATGCAGATTACGAGGAATTCTTGCCTTTCTAGAAGCTGGACTCCACGATTTCCGAGTGCAGAAACAGTGAATACTTCAACGTACAAGAAAAGTTGACAAGTTTTGCTATCTCTTTCCAGCAGTGTTATGATTGTGACTGTGTTGTTACCAAAAAAGCTGCTGAAGAGACAAAAACATGACTTTGAACACGACTGGGCGCAGAGACTAGATACTGTATGCAACATAGTTATAGTCTAAGCAGAGAATAGTCTCGGAGAACAGACACGGGTAAAGGGGAAATCCTTAAGACGTTTAGGCAGGTTTTGAATAACCATTAAAAATATGTATTAAGTCGGTTACTGGAAAAGCACTGAGACTGACACTATCACAAATGGGGACGAGTGAAATTAGGGAAATAAGTTCCCACGCTTGTGTCAAATATGGCTGTGATAAATTAATTTCCCGAGCCTTTAGGCGGATGGCGGATGAAAAATGCGGATGGAAAAAAGTGCGGTATGACAACATGAGGATTGAAAAATTGGTGACACCAAAGGTCCCCAGGAAAGGAACTAAGGACCGGTAAATTCTATTAAAGTAAAGCCTTTATTTTAAAGAGGGTTTGCAAAGGCTATCACATAAAGTGGCGGCCAACCTCTATGTTAATTCGTTTAGAGCAGGGGAAGACGGTCATGTACAGCATAGAGGCATAGGAACTTATATATTCGCTGTGTGTGTTTTTTCTGGATGGCTGGCAGTGTGAAGCAAATAACCGTTATTTCATGATGGATCCAATCGGAAAATATACTGGATTTCTTATTGGCAGCCATGATTTTTCTTCATACAAAGTATAACGCAAGCCATCTCATTTAGTTCCAGTTTAGATCTTAGCAAAAAACCATTAAACGGTACAAGAAAAACCGTGCTCACGGGGTAGTTACTTTACAAATGGTGTAATCTCTCTGGGACAGATTCCTAAACAAAGGAATTTTGCCAGACCCCCCCCCCCCCCCCCGTTCCCACGCACGTTCACCCGGTGTTGTGTGAAAGGTTCCCACGTGTAAATTTCCGGGCCTCTTCAAATGTTAAGTTACTTTGTATGAAAAAGAGGAGGAGCATAATGTCAACCGTGTAATGAAATTCAGGATTTTTCGTCAGGTGAACACACGAAGGAAGAACGATATTTCAGATAATAAAGTTTAATTTTCATTTGATTTTGTCTCAGAATTCCTGCAGTTTTTTACGGGGTTCCGGCAAAAGGAGGGT
>JAHPZR010015788.1:22500-27500 GCA_019787425.1 Platygyra sinensis | reverse complement strand
CTGAAAACTATCAAATTGCACAATCATTCCGCTCAAATTCTCTAAGCGCGGAAGCAATCTCAGACCCAGAAATAATAGAAGTCGTTTTTTGAAGGAAATTTCAGTAGGAATTATACTAAAACAATTAGCTTATTCGCTCTCGATTTCTATTGAGGCGATGGTTATTCGGCCTTCGGCATCCTCATACTCTCTCACCTCATAGAAATCTCGAGTCATAATCTAAATGGTAAAGAGATTTTAGCCAAGTCTAGAAGAGTAGCTCCTGTTTACAATAAGCAGTATTGCTTTGTAGTTTCTCTGTTTTTATTATTTGGTTGTATTTAATTAACACTGGGTCTCATAAGTAAAAGGAAAGAGTTCTTTGCTTGCTCGACAACCGATTGAATTGTCAGGAATGTGACTACCAGGGCATGAAAAATGGCTGTTTAAAAACTCAAATTATTTACGAAGATTTACTCTGTTTGTCTGTCACCGTCATACATGTAGATATTCCAAACAGAACATTTAAGACTGTGTCACAATTTGTGTAACAAGCTGTAATAATTGGTCAACGTAGTTCATGTTCTCTAGAATAATTATGCAGAATGTTGTCATTTCACGTTCATTTGTTTTGTGAAGAACGTTAAAGAAAAGAACAAAGAATATTTATTGTAATGCACGCTTACATACTCAGTCATTGCTCTTGTTGCCATTCTCAATTGTTTATAAAACTGTCTAAAACCGAATGAATTTGGATATGGTCAGTTCCACCAAAAACTCTTCCACTCAGTTTCTTGATCTACATGTACAGCGCCGTAGTGCAAGTGCATAAAATTGATCTGCACAGGAGATGGGTGTAAGAACTGACCCACTAAGGAACTGGTTCAATACAGGAGGTGGGTGTAAGAACTGGCTGGCAAGGGAGCTAGTTACACCCAGAAATTTCTTCCCGAGTTTCTTGATCGGTGAAGCATAGACTGGCCCCACATTCCAAATTGCCAGTACAAGACTTGTTTAGGAACAATTGGACTTTGTTCATGTGCTGAATGGATCGTGGACTTTGTACAGGAGATGGGTGTAAGAACCGGCCCACAAGGGAGCTGGTTCCACCCAAAAATCTCTTCCTGAGTTTCTTGATCTGTGAAGCATTGACTGGTCGGGACATTCCAAATTGCCAGCACAGAACTTGTTTGGGAATAATTGGACTGCGTTTATGCAGTGAATGGATCTTGGACTTTGTACAGGAGATGGGTATAAGAACCGGCCCACAAGGGAGCTGGTTGCACCCAAAACTCTCTTCCTGAGTTTCTTGATCTGTGAAGCATAAACTGGTCCAAAATTGCAAATTGCTGGCACAGATTAAAAAACTTATATATTTAGGAACAATTGGACTACTGCATGTGCTTAATTGGATCCCGAGCTTTGTACAGGAGATGAGAGCAAGGACTGGCCCACAAGAGAGCTGGTTCCACCCAAAATTCTCTTCCTGAGTTTCTTCATATGTGAAGCATGATCTGGTCCAACATTTCAAATTGCCGGCACAAAATTTAAAAGCAAAACTTGTTTACGAACAATTTATTGGACTGCGTGCATGTGCTTGAATGGATCTTGAGCTTTGTACAGTAGATGGGTGTAAGAACTGGCCCGCAAGGGAGGTGGTTCCACCAAAAATCTCTTCCTGAGTTTCTTGATTTGTGAAGCATAGACTGGTCCAACATCCAAATTGCTGCCTAAAGATTTTAAGAACAAAACCTAATGTTTTTGTGTCTAATATATTGTTAGACAACAGTTATCCATCCATCGTTGCTAGTGTACATGAATATTGCAAGAAGACGTTTACTGGTCTTCTTACTAATTATTTTAGCTTCGCCCCTTTGAATTGCAAACTGGGTTTAGTTAGAACATTACCAGACAGAGTATATAAAGGCTGCCGGACACTAGCAGATTTTTTGTCGTACAGCTGCAAATTTTTTGTCGGGGTCAAATCGGGTTAAAATTTGTGGGGACATCAGCTTGCCGCACACTAGCCGATTTTTTGTCGCGACTAACCGCGTTCAGTCTTGGGGCCGAGTCGATCTCCGCCGTGTTTGAAAAGAGGCTTGTCCACGTGCTTCTGATGACAATTCCTCATTGGTTGACGTATGCGCGAACCCCGACAAATTGTCTTGGTCCACCGCACACTAGCTGACAAGGCCCAACAAGACGTTTTTAGATCAAGCACTGCCAGATATCGCCCGACAAGCCCCGATTTTGTCGCAGACTTGTCTGAATTCACCGCTCACTAGCCGACAAGTGAAGATTTTTTGTCGGCCGACAAAAAGTCGGCTAGTGTGCGGTGGCCTTAAAGGGGCTCAGTCACTGTACTATAGAAAAGCATCAAAGAGATAATAATAAACCGTAAAAGAACAAGGATGGTTAAGGATGGAGAAGATTAACACGGATTGCAAACAACGAATTTGAAAAGTTTAGCGAAACTTTTCAAACCGTTTAATCGTGACTGAGCCCCTTTAAGATCAACAATTCCTGGGTTGGTTTTCATCTGGACCGGGTTGTTCAAAACCCGATTAAGCTAACCCAGCGGGGTTAGCGAGAATTTTGATTTGAGTTTTGTAACTTTTTGGTTAGGTAATCCGTTTATATTGTTTGCCCTCCAGTGTATGAGCTGTAGTAATCTCAAACTACACCAAACGTTAGTGGTGAAAAACATGTTAAACAAGAAAAAAAGAATGCCTCAGTTAACCTGTAATCCCGGGTTAACGTTAAGCGGCTTTCGAACAACCCGGCCCTGGGGCCTATTTCTCGAAGGTCCTGGTAATTTAACGGGCTCGAAATCGTATTTTAAATTAAAGTCTCAAGAAAAGTAGGGTGAGTTCTGACCTCTAATGAAGTCTGTTGTGTTTTTTGTAGCTGATAACTTTACTGTATAGTTTTAAAAACTTTAGAAACTCCCGTCTGGAATGGAAAACAAAACAGCTTAACGGGCCCGGTAATTACCGGGAGCTTCGAGAAACAAGCCCCTGGGGCCCGTTTCTCGGAAGACCGGGTAACTTACCGGGCCCCGAATGATGAAGTCCATTTTGTTTCTTTAGCTGATAACTTAACTGTAAAATTTTCAAACGTTTTGAAACTCCCTCTAGAATGGAAAACAAAACAGCTTAACGGGCCCGGTAATTACCGGGAGCTTCGAGAAACGGGCCCCTGGACGTTAAAGTGCTACTGTGACCAAAAATCAACTCTACTTTTTCTTTGTATTTCAAAACTATGTAACTGAACCACTAAAAAGTGACCGAAGTTTTAAGCCTTCATTTCAAAAAGACACCTGCTTATTTTCGCGACTGAAATTGTCCGAATTAATGGTCCGCCATTACTAACTTTAAAATCCTGGAAGAGCTGGATCGAGGATAAGATGACGTCAGCGACTCACTAGTTTAAAAATGCAATGCGTGTGCACGCGCCTAGATTAATATGCAGCACAGGAGTTTCAAATTTTCAGACTTGTAAACTCATGCTCTGCATGTACAAAAAGCTCCGTTTACACGCTGCAATTTTAAGCTAGTGAGTCCCTGACGTCATTTTAACCTCGATCCAATCCTCTGAAGTTTAATCGGTCAGTTTTGAACGTGAACAATGGCGGATCATAAAATCCTAAACTTGCACTCAAAGAAAACAGCCTTTGGATAAAATTTGAAGCTTAAGATTTTGCCAGTGAGGTGTCAAACAAACACGCTTTTAAAATCTGAAGGAAAAAGAGAATTGAATTTTTTGATCATGGTAGCACTTTAAGAAGCTTAGTTTCTTATTACGGAAAACTGTTTTCCGTCTTGGGTCATCGACAAGATTATTCACAGGTATCTTTCTAAGACAATGAATCCTTCTCTGACTGGGCAGAACAACTCATCTAGCTCCTGAAAAACCTCTACGCACTTCTATTAACTCCCTTACTGTGTGCGCCGGTTTTCTAAAATCGCCCAGACTAAGTTAAAACATCTACTCAAACGCTGATTTAGATGTTACTGTAAGTTGGTCTTTAGTATACGTTTAAACTTCGATACATGTTCAGCGTGAAAGATTCAGTACCACAAGGTCTACGTTCGCGTGTCGTTTATGAATTTTCGTGTGCTGGCTGTAATGCCAGTGTTACGAAAAATTATTGCGTGACTTGGAATGTTCGCGTATATGCTAATTTGGTCTAGAAGTTTCGTGTATATTTAAGAACCAGCAGAGGCGGATCCAGGGGAGGGGTTGAGGGGGTTGCAACCCCCCCTTTGAGATTTTTTTTTTGTTATTTTGCTTGATTCTTCATAAAATAATAATAGAACAAAATTGTTGTTACGAAGTTATTTCACTTCGTACCATTCTACTGCTTGTCAAGTTATGAAAAGATAATGTACATTTCGCAAAGGTCGTATGAGGTTCAGGTATAACAAGCGACATGAACAGGTGACATTCATTGATAGTGTACAACCCCCCCCCCCCACCCCTTTCAGAAATTCCTGGATCCGCCCCTGACCAGTCCACGTAATGTTCAAGTAATTTTGGAAATGGCCAGATACAACCCTACCTCAAACTTTGCATGCTGAAAGGTATTCATGAGTAAGTAATCAAATGGCCATCAATTAGTCTCGTTAATGATATGTGGTCACGTGACAGCTAATTAAAGTTTTAGCCCCTTGGGACCATTTTTTTAAGATAAAATTTTCCAAAAATGGCTAACTTGTTATGTCTCTTGCCAACACAAAAGCAACAGTATCTTCAAACAATTTACACCACATTACTGTTCAACGCTTCTTCTTTATAAATATGCCTTTCTTTTTTCCAGGGTCTTCTTAACAACAGAGAAACAATTTCAAGCAAAGATGATGGTTTAACAGTGGCGAAAAAGGGGCATTTTTGGTTAATTTCAATGGAAAAAATTTCCTAGAAGGATTCTGAATTTATGAATGCGACCTATATAAAAATAATAAATGCGACTACCCTGATTCGGAAAAGATAAACGAAGTTTAACTTAATTTATCAGTTTC